>CM042844.1:28029229-28266729 GCA_023653725.1 Bungarus multicinctus
CCCACCACCTACCTAGAAAAAACCACCAGATCCAAAATAAAAGCCTCCCCCATCAGCAAAGAAATCCAGCAAAGAATCAGACCCAGAGAGAAATCATCCAGATGCCCTAAGCTTTATGGTCTCCCCAAGATACCCAAAGAAGGAACCCCACTTAGACCAATAGTCAGCTCCATAGGCTCACCTCTACAAAACCTAGCCAAATTTCTCACCAAACAACTACAGCCCTATGCAGAATCCATCAACTCACATGTAAGAAACTCATTCCAGTTCATTGAGATCATAAAGAAACAAAACTTACAACCCAGCGACCTATTAGTGAGCTTCGATGTCATATTCCTCTTCACCCAAGTGCCTATAAAAGAAGCCTTGACAGCCATCCAAAACAAATACAAGCACATCCTAGATCTGACCAACCACTGCCTATCCAATGCATACTTCACCTACAATGGACAAAAATACAAACAAATAGAAGGAGCACCCATGGGATCACCCCTCTCACCTGTCATCGCAAACCTCTACATGGAACACTTTGAAACACAAGCTCTAGAAAAATGTGATCACAAACCCAAACTCTGGCTCAGATATGTAGATGACATCTTCATAATCTGGCCACACAGGAAAGAAAAACTGAACAACTTCCTCACACAGCTCAACAGCCTACACCCCAAAATACAATTCACCATGGAAACAGAAGCTAACAATCAACTTCCCTTCCTAGATGTCTTAGTATACAAAAAATCCAATGGCTCCCTAGAAACACACCATCTACCAGAAGAAAACACATACAAACCGCTATCTACACGCATTCTCACACCACCACCCAGCACAGATCAATTCCATAGCCAAGACACTCATCTCCAGAACAAAATGCTTAGCCGATGAACAACACCTAAAAACCGAACTATACACTCTCACTAACGTACTAACAGCCAATGGATTCCAAAGAAAGAAGATTACTCACCTAATCCAAAAAGAAACCCCAACAAAATCCAAGACAGAGAACAAGAAAACGGCAAAGCCCTCCTCCCATATATAAAAGGCACTACAGACAAAATCAGCAAGATCCTCCAAAAACACAACATTAAAACAGCATTCTGCACAAATGGAAAAATATCCACCATCCTAGGAAATCCTAAAGACAAAATTGAGTTAGAAAACCAAGGAGTATACGAAATCCCGTGCACTTCCTGCCCCACCACCTACATCGGACAAACGCATTGAAGAACACAAGAACTCAATCAAAAAAGAACTGACCTCTTCCCTGATCCAACACCTCAAAGCCACAGGACATAAGATTGACTTTAAAAATACCAGAACTATCGCCAAAACCGAACACTTCAACAACAGAATAATCAGAGAAGCCATAGAGATAGAAAAATGCCCACACACCATGAATAAACGAGATGACACCTTCTGCCTACCAGCCATTTGGAAACCCGCCCTCATTAACAAACAAGTACCTAACATGAAGATGGACACGAGACACACACCCACGAGGGCCACACAAGAAGCTACCACCACACTTCCACGTAGAGAGCAGACTCACACTCACACAGAAGATGAGACACGACCACGGACCAGAAGCCGCACTGCAGCTGCATCACTACTTGCTTCAAACCCCCCCAACTCATACATGAAGGGAACTGACACCCACCATGAAGATGTGGCATGACCACGAACGCGAAGCCAAACAACAGGATCACAGCTCACCAGCTCAAATCCCCCAGCAACTAAGACTAACCTGAGTACAACCAAACCCCCACCAGAACAGAACACACCCCCAGCCAATCAGAACACAGCCAACCCCCTAACCAATCAGAACACAGCCAAACCCCCAACCAATCAAGTCACACCCCCACTAGCAGTTAAAAGGAAGAAGCAGCTGCAAGCTCATATTATTCCGAGAAGCACAAGGCCGAAGACACAAGCCTGAAGATGATGAATGAGACTTCATTGAAACGTTGCCTAGAAACTTCCAATTCTACATGGGAGAAAACCCGAAGAACCAAAGATATATATATTGTACACCATTGTACATATATACAGTATGCACATACTAATTCACATAACACCCAGAGACCAGACCCAACACGCGCACACACATGACAATCCCCAAACACACTCCAGTCACCAAATTCCCCACCTCCTAAAACACACAAGTACCCACACAACAGACCAAGTAATACCATCCAACAGCTCACTGATGGTGGTCCTTAAATTCATTGTTAAGTGCAATTATAATTCTGGGATAAAAACTATTCAGAAAATGTGTGGTCCAAGTTTTAATTGTTCTATATCTTTTGCCAGAAGGCAAGAGTTCACAAAGATTGCAAGCAGGATGGGAAGAGTCTCTGAGAATGTTGTGCAACTTCCTCAAACAGCGAGATGCAAAGATGTTGTCCAGGGTTGGTAGCTGGAGCCCAATGATATTCTGGGCAGTTTTAATGATTCTCTGTAGAGCTATATAATATTCTGACCTACTCCTTGCCTCAGTAAAGACTGTTGTGCAAACACACTCTGGCTTCAACTATTTTCTATTTTGCCATTTAATGTTTTGAAACATTGCTTTAAAATATATATTTTTATTAAATTCACTACTAACCCAGTTAGCAAAATATGGTGTACTTTAAAAAATTACTATTAACTGTCCTGCTGATTTCTAACTGTTTTAATGCAATTATTTACTTTTTTTCTTTAGCCAAAAGAAGAGGCTTTGAGTTCAATTTGTCCTTTCAACAAGGTTATGGAATCTATAAGATATCCCAGGACAATCACCACAGTGATGATAGCAATTCAATATCCTACCACAGCTTGCTCAACTGCGATTGTGAGAACACAAAAGGAACTCAAAAAGAAAGCAGCAAAATGGAGTTCAGCACCATTTCCATAGTGGACAGTTCCATGTGTAAAAATGTCGCTGGTTGCAACAACATTGATAGCATAGATGCCAGGAAAGATTTAAGCAGGGATAAATTCATAGACTGCCTAATGTCTGATAAAATGTCATATAAAAAAGAAGAGATCCGGAATATTGAAAAAGGAACTTTTTTTGAAGGACCAGAAAGAAGGTTGTCTCATGAGGAGGGCCGGAAACCAGAACTCTCTGACTGGGAGTGGTGCAGAAGTAAGTCGGAAAGGACCCCCCGACAGGTAGTGTGTAATTTAGTACTGAAATATTTTATGTCCAAGGTTCATAACTTGGGGACTTTTTCAAACCTTTGAATGTTATTCCAGGGAACTTTCAAAACTTTCCAGTAACGTACAATTTTTAAAATAAAACAAAGTGAGGAGATGCTTAAGTGTATGGGGAGTAATCATAACAATTATATTTATCATCTTTTTCCATCTATAAGATGCCCCCATGTAGAGCACACCCCCTCACTTACCCAAAATTCAGAAATCAATATTTTAAACATTAAATAGAAGACATTTATTTTGCAGAGTAAGACATTCACGGTACTGGTATTTGTTTATTTTTTGTTTTCTAACATTTTTATGGGCTCAGAACATTCTGACATTACCGCTCCCTGTCGCATCCTGACTCTGGCTACACGCTTTCCTCAGTATCAGCTGACGGCAGTTACATATGGCTCATGACTGTAGGAAACCTGTTATCTTGTTTCTGCAATTGGAAGTTCTGCTCATGAGGCTAGTTTGCATAGATAAGGTATCGGCAGTTTTGCAAGCCTGGTTCTCCTCTCAACCCCCTGTATATAAGATGCCCTTCCATTTTTAGGTAAATATTTTTAAGAAAAAGTATCATCTTATAGATGGAAAAAATACGGTACTTAATTTCATCTCAAATATAAACAAATCAAATGTAGTTATTGTTCTTGACCTGCTCACTTCTTTGTCTTGGTCCTGTCTACTTTGACAAGTATATCATTCAAAAGGAAAGTGTGGCTGGCAGCAAAAAGTTGCATGTGCTGATTTGTTTGTAAGTGTAACAAGTGCTAAGAATTTCAGGGTCTAAACTAAGTGATAAGATACTTTGCTGCTCAGATTTGTAAAAAATATAGCAATGTTCTAAATTATGAATCGGTCAAGGCAATATACTCAGCATAGTAGAATGCATTCCAATATATTTCACTGGAAAATAGTAAATCAGAGATCTTTTAGTTTAGCTATGTTGCAGATAGGATAAGATAGGATTATTACTGAATTCATTCAAATGTAACTATAATTCAAAGAAGGCATGATTTAAATTGAATGTATGCTTTAAGAGGGCAAATGTTTAATTTAAGCAGCCTCAAGTTTCTTCACCTGATTTTGAAAAAAAAAATAATTTCAGACTATAAAGAGAAACATAAAAACATCTGTAGCTGCTTCACTTTTTCAAGGCTAATAATATAAAAATACCAGGAATTATAGATTTTTAACTCACCTTTGCTGAGTTTGGATTGAATATTTTCACTCCAGTGATTTTTAAAAGGATATTTCCTTTGTACCTCTTTGAAGACAGATATAGTGCAGATAAGGATATGGCAGCAAATTAGCTTCCATGTATTCTAATCAGGAACTGTAGACAGGTAAGAACCTGTAGAGAAGTTATGTTGCCCTAACAGTGTGGCTTTGCTACTTCTCATTCTTTAGTTTACTGGATGGTGAGACAGATTGGCATAGTAGATCTTAGTCATTCATTGGAAAAACGTTTGTGGATGCCAGGGTGGGTAGATATATTAGTGGATATATTAGTGAAGCTTGGTCCCTTCTGAGTAAGATTTGGTTGCTTGTCTGCCAACATTAAGTAGTAGAGGTATCAGAAACAAAGCTCACAGAATAAAGGCTGGCATAGATAAAGTAGCATTTGTAGAGTTGATTTCACTTCAACCCTCATGTTTAAAAGTAGTAAATATTTGGACCAATGCCTAGAAATGTTAGCTTATACCTGATACTTAATCCTGTCCAAATTCATTTTGAGCCAAGAGCGTTTATTTTATAAGCTTTCAGCCCATAGTCCAAGGGCTGGAACTTTCTTTTTAATTAACTTCCAGTTTAAATTAAATTGATTTTAATATTTGACATGCAACACTCAATTCTAGCTCTATTTCTATGTTCCAAAGTGTAGAAATTCACTTTTTTAAAAAAATTACTTTCCTGCTGTGTCTTTAAAGTAAGCAATAATGATGCACAAGATAGGTTGTAGACCATGTGTGTCCAATCTTTTGGATTATCTGGGCCACACTGACTGAAAAGAAGTTGTCTAGGGCCACATATAAAATATATAATAAAATTAATGTATATAAATAACAAACTTCCTTTATTTTTTTTACAAATCTTTATAAATTTATAAATCTTGTGGGGTTGCATTACTAGCAATCCAGGGATGCATGCAGTCTATGGCCACAGGTTGGATACACCTTTTGTAAATTGTAGATTGGAAAAATAGGTAGAATGGACAGAACAGAATAAACTGGACAAGTTTACCACAAATAGTGCATTTTTTCAGCTTCCATTTCTTTAATATGTCAATAACTTCCATTTCTTTGTTATGTCAACAACTTTTAAAAATGGGGACACACTAAAACACTCATTTTAAAAACTGTATTATCCACTAAATCATTCCAGTCCCAGGTTCAAAAGAAATTGTTTTGGTTTATATGTTTGGACACTGTCCCATAATTTAAATTAAAAATGTGATGGTTTAGTGTTATCCATTGGACAATAATTGTCTTGGGAAGGCTGACCTTTATTTGATTTTCATTACGATACTCAAATGCAGTTATGTTCTGAGTAACTTTGAGCTACATTGTCTCATTGCATGCCTTTTCAAATATGTTGGAAGTCTTGTAAAATATCAACAACTTTTAGAAGCCTGTTTTTCAGCTTCTGTCTATAATAGAAAGACCATAATGTAATCTCTTGGAATTTTTTTGAAATCTTATCCACATCTATTCAGAAGGAAAATCAAGCAATATTTTTTCACTATCCAAATGAATGCTATTGTGTCTTTAGCAAAGACTAAATAGGCTATTAAGTCATGGCTTACATACTACTTTGACAAAACCTTGCTTGTACATGTAAATGAACACATGTTCATTATGTGTTAATATATTATGTGACATATGCTAAGACTTAACTGTCTTAGTCTAGTATCTTATGGAAACATGGACATGGAATCATGGATACCGTGGTTTGTTAACCATATTTTACAAATTAGTGTTTTCTGTCAGTACAGTTTTTACATACTGATTGTTTTTGTGGTGCAAATTTCCATTACTCCACTTAAAAAATTACACTTCTGAGATTTCTTTTTCTTTTTGAGTTTGGATTCCATAATTTATAAATTCTAAAGGCAAACTACAAGGCTGAACATTTGAAAGCATCAGTTCACAGAAGGAAAACTGATCGTATTAAATAAATATTTTCGAATGTGCAAGCTCCAAATTCATATAGTGAGAAAAAAAGCAGGAGAGAAAGAAACAAAACTATCATTATCTCACCACTCCCCAAAAGAGAAAATTGGTTTTCAGAGCTGTCTCACTGAAATTAAACTAAAATAAACACTTATAGAATAGGATGAGAATCAAAATTACTTCCCCCCCAACACAAATATGCATACAGACTAGAAAAGTCCCTTCTTCTACCTCCATCGCCACCATGCACAGTAGACTATGTGGTCAGGATAAATACCAGGCGACAATAACCAAAACCAACCTGCACTCATCTTCTATGACCTTCAAACCTGACACCTTATGAAAGTCATTATTCTATAATGTAATCAGAAAGCTAGATCTGCAAGTGTGAGATACATGAGAACAAGGCAATAACATATTCTTTCCCACACACATACCCTCCCATTGGCATAATCACCTGTGTTTGCCTCATTGAATAAATATGGTTTCTATGAAACTGTAGTTAAGAAGGGCATTGCATGCAAAAAAGAAACCATTCTACTTTCACTGATGTACCATGGATACATAAATAAAAAAAACTTTCTAGATAGATAAAAATATGCGACTATGAAAAATAATTTGTTTTGCTCAAGTTAAATATTGAAATAGTAATACAAATATTGTTTTTTCATGGCAAAGAAAGGAGAAATACTGGAACTCACCATACTGAGCAAAAAAGACTACATGCAAAGCACTTAGCGACTTCAGGGATATTTGCTATTAAAAATTAATGAGGAATAACTAAAGACCAAACTCTTTTTGGGAACAGACATTGAGCTCACTTCTGCCTAAGGAAAACAAAAGGAATATCTATTGTTTTGAAACCAATTTAAAACCACCCAGAGTTAAAACAATAAAAATAACATAAAAATAACAGCTGAGAAGATTCACAAACACACAAAGAAGCTGTGATATCATGTGGTTGGTTTCTTGGCTTTTTTTCAGGATCATATCATCTGCCACAACTAATGTGTTTTGTTGCATAGCTGTAGTCTTTTCATTTAAAAGCACAACTCTATGCAATTTTTCTTAGAATAAATTTAAACCCATGTTGCTATAAATATTACCATCTAAGTAACTCTTTGGATTCTGATATTAAAATGTCTCAAAAACAATAGTTTCTACCAATTCTAACAGGTACAGTCCATTAAAACAGAATGTCATAACTGTAGTCCAAAACATCTTGATGTTATTTGATTGCCTGCCTGGAACAGAGAGGCTGTGATTCAATGTAAGCCAATTTTGTATGAATAATTAGAAATTAAATTGGTGCTTCATATTATCATTTCTCTGCTCTCCCCTGCCTACTTTATCAAAGGTTGGTTGCACTGCAGTACATTTCTTATATAAAACCTATAGGATTTATGCACCATTGTATATACTGTATGTCACCTAAATACTCCTACAATTTATTTAATTTATGTATTTAAAAGGTTTGTATCATTGCTCACTTTAACTCTGAGCTGCTTGCAACAACAGTAAAAGCAAATAACTATAAAACATGAGCGTAGGTCCATAAAACAAAACCTGGTTGAATTAGAAGCCAATTGATCACCAATGTGATTCCTTCAATATCCAGATTATTCTACTATAGAATCTCTCTCTCCCAAGTTACATGGCTTCTAAATGATATAGGGTAATTTCAACAAATTGCAATCTAACCATGAGTTGACAAGTGCATGAATTACCAGTTAGTGCTTCTAATCCAGAAAGATCAGAATATTTTCAGAACAGTAACATATAGAAAAATATTCCCCTTGTAAGAGTTTTTGAAATGCTAGATCTGACATCAGCAAAAACTAGTGTAGATCAGAAGCAGCTATAATTTCTTTTGATTTAAGAGGTTAAATCCACAATTTTGGATACTATCTGTCATCTATTTTTCTGCTTCCCCTGCCTTACAGTTTATTGATTTATCATGTCTCTGATTTGATGTTTTCAAAAGTATAATTCAGGTCACTGACATTATGCCCTCTTCCAGTGAGTAGCTGAAGTTCAAGGTCTATCTGCAAGTTATTGGTTATCTTCTGAATCCAGGAGTAACCATTGGCTTACTATATATTTCCTGAAAAAATCAGGAGAATGGCAAAAATAAAAACAAATTAGAACTGATCTCAGAGGCTATGGAAAAATAGATACTGGTTTATTAATGACTGATTTATTATTCTAGTAAATTGCAGAGTAAATGACAATTTCCTTATCATCATTTTCGGTTTTCGGTTTTTGAATAAATGTTGTTCTTTATGTATCATGGAGAGAAGCAAATTGTTCTCCTTTTAGTGACATCACAAATGTTATCCTGTGGTTTTTCTTTAAAACATTCTAATTAACAGTTCACTGCAACACATTCAAAAGAATGATTTTCAATAGAGCAGATAGATTAAAAATACATAATTGTGTCTAAAAATTGCTTTTCTACTCAGCAAGTGACAAAATAAATTCAATAATACTACTACTACTAATAATAATAATAATAGCATTGTCTCTTGCTAATATTGCTAAATAAATATTAGATTTTATTTAGCTAATATTGCTAAATAAAATTAAAATGGAAGTTGGGACTAGTTCTGATTCTGAAATATTCCATGAATCTCAATCATAGTTTAACAATGGCATAGATCCATGTCATTTAAAATGAAAGGAACTTTATCAAGAACTTGACATAATTACTTTTAATTAAACCCACTAGGTTATCATGAAAGCCTTGAAAAAATATAGGAAGAAGTTTTGAAATTAAAATTGAATAAATACATTTGAACCTCTTTGTGATATAAAATTCCTGTCTCTTCTTCTCTAGCTTACCTTGCAGTTTCAAAGACTATTATCTTTGATTATAGAAAGCTAAACCCACATACTTCTAACATTGTGGCTAAGAATGGACTACTTCAATTGTTCCTTGTTCTATTGTCTTCCAGGCCAATCTCTCCCTCCCCCCCACCCTCGCTCTTGCTCCCTTTCTCCTGCTGTTAAATAGCATTTGTTAGAAGCAAAAATATGTGATTTTGCAATTGGGGCTCAGGATTTTCTTTCTGCTTAGGAAGTTAAGCAAGTTATTTCTTTCTAGCCTCACCAATTTGCCTTCTAGAAAATGAATCTCAGAACTGTATTCTAATAAATAAGTCCTATACACATTTTTAGTTAACTCGAAAGAATGTGGACTATTTCTTTTTTCAGCACTAATTCCAAAAACGTCAGGCTCTTGCTGAATCCTTCCATTGAACTGACCCACTCCTTCAGCAGAATGCTACTTTTGGCCATTAAAAAAGTGGGATGACAATATTTTTGTAATCTCTTTTTATCAGGTTGAAGGTCAGTGATAACTGTATACATACATTTATTTATTATTTATTTATTTTATTAGTTTTTTATACCGCCCCTCTCCCTACCGGGACTCGGGGAGATGTACAGCCAAAGTTAAAAATGATATAAATACAATATTTAAAAAACAATTAAAAAGATTAAATAAGTGGCTTCAAATAAAATTCAATCAAGAATATAAAAGATTAAAACTAACCCTATAAAACCCTAGGCCAGACCTGCTTGATGAAATAAGTATGTTTTCAACGCGCGCCAGAAGGCCAAAAGGTCAGGGATGGTCCTCATCTCCGGGGACAGCTCATTCCAGAGGGAGGGTGCCCCCAAGAGGAAGGCCCGTACCCTCAGAGTCACCAGCCATCCAGTCAGTGGCACCCCAAGGAGGCCCACCCTATGGGAGCGTAATGGGCATTGGGAGATCGATGACGGAAGTAGGCAGTCCCGTAAGTACCCAGGTCCCAAGCCATGGAGCGCTTTAAAGGTCATCACCAATACCTTGAATCGCACCCGGAAGGCTACTGGGTGCCAATGCAGCTCACGCAAGAGTGGCATAACATGAGAGCTCCAAGGAGCCCCCAAAACCACCTGTGCGGCTGCATTTTGCACCAACTGGAACCTCCAGGTGCTCTTCAAGAGGAGCCCCATGTAGAGAGCATTGGCATAGTCCAGATGGGAGATAACAAGGGCGGATGTGACCGTGCGAAGGGCATCCCGATCCATACATGCATGCATGCATACATACATATGGAGGCAGAGGAAGCACATGGATTTCCCCATTGTAATATTTTACTTGTTAAAGAGTTTTGAAATGAAAATAGTAATGTACTTCATGTTTGCTTCAAGAAGTTTATTAACAGAGAATGGTGGAGAATGAATGCCTTACTGGACTCAGATGTCAACTTGACTCTCTCCTGGAGCTCCCCTGTTTAAGGGACTTTCAAATACTAGACTTAGCACTCTGCATAGGGCACTGTGCATTCCCTTCTCAGAACTGAACTAAAGAAATCACAACTAAAGAACTCGTCACTTTACTAAAGAAATGGGCTGTGTTACCAGCCTTTTCCGCCACCCTTCTCTCAGGGTCATCTTGAACTTGCAAAATTGATGCTGTTTGTGCTTCTCTCATGATTGTTCACTAGCATTTTTCTCTAATGGGGAAACTCATTCAGTACATATACATTAAGCAAAAAGAATTTGATTGGGCCTTGTACTCTGTTCCTTCAGGAAAGTTTTATTATATTATAAGAATTCTTCATTTAAGTAGAGCTTTGGCAACAAGAAGTCTTAATCAAAAGGAACCTTTGCTGAAATTTAGCTATTCATTAGTGTGACTTTGGTCTCTAGGGGGAATCTTTCAATGTGTCACACTCATTTTCAGAAATTAATCTTTAGCAGACTTCTACCTGAAGCTACATCACTCATATTAGTAAGAACGGCACGTTCTGTGCGGGATTCTTTGTTTTATGTGAGGACATAGCATACTACTTCTTACAGCACTGAGATAAATGTACATTGAAGCTCCACATACTATCAATCAGGAAAACAAATCTTGGCACATAATTTAATATATTTCATCGCAAGGATTCAAAAAACAAAGTTGTAGATCCATCACATTTTGTTCACAGCTCTGGTAATAAGAAAAAAAAGAAAAAAGCAACTTTTTCATTTGCCTATTAATTTATTTATTAGGTTACTTATATATGATTTCTTGCTTTCGTATATTGAATTTACAATAATTTGTTTAATGTATGTGCTGTCCAATTCCCAGTGATTTTCACAATAGGTCATTAAGCAATTATTAAAGATAACAAATAATTTAAATTCCAAATAGCTAGCATTTTAAAAATTCATGAAAGTTAAATAGTCTTGAAATATTTTCTTTACTTAAAAATAATAGTAATAACTTTACATTTCATTACCTATAGTAATCATATTTTTCAACAGCAAGTTTGTGTTTATTCATATTGTTTCCATATCTTTAATATATGTCATTCAATGACATATATATCTCATTCATTTTGAATGCTTAAACTCATAAAAAGTATGATAAATAATCTTTTTAAGGATATTCTTTTCTAGGAAACTCTTCCCCTAATATTTGTCATTTTATATGTAACTGCATGTCAGTTCTTTTTGCCAAATATGTTTTACTCTCCAGAAAAGAGATGGGGGGGTGTTTGAAATTAACACTTTGAGGAACAATTTTGGGTATTTTGAGAAAACGTCAAAGAGAAACAGAGGAATTGAAAAAGTTGCATTTCAGAACATCTAGGAAGCATCAGATTTAGGAAAGACTAGTCCAGAAAGCTGTTTTTGAGAAACAGGATTATCTATCTCTATGCAAAAGCATTGGCTCTTTGTTCACTGACCAGAGTTTTTTCATACCTTATGCTCTCACATCAACCCTAATAGTAAAACAGGAGGTCCTCATTTTAGGTACTTATATATGTTAAACTGATAGAACAGAACAGCCATTATAACCACAACAGTCTGGAATTATTATTAGTCTAACAATGCCTCCTTACCAAGATACAGATTTGCCTATCAGTAAATTCTGGAGGCTTAATGATACTCTCTGTTTCAGTTTTCAGAGCCTTAATTATTTCATGGTAGGAATCAATAATTTGCTCCACTTCTGGAAACTGCGGACAGTTTTAATGGAATAAAATAAAAAAAGAGCAGGCCTCATGTGGGACATAACTATAACTACATATAATCACAAAACTGTTTTTTTACAAAATGAACATTCAATCAGGTAAGTGAGGATTTCTGATAAAAAGAAAGCAATCCTCTCCAGATTAAAAAATACCTATATACCTATAAAAATACATATACATTCTAGAGGTTTTTGCCCTACCTTCCCATTCAACAGATACTTGAATTATTGTCAGGATGTCCTGGAAGGTATATTATTTAAATTGACATAATAGATTTCTCTAACCTCTGACGACCATTATTTTTTTCCTTAAAGAATTATGGTCTGGAACAGTGGTGGGATTCAATTTTTTTTTACTACCAGTTCTGTGGGCGTGGCTTGGTGGGCGTGGCAGGGGAAGTTTACTATAAAATCTCCAGTAAGAAGTGGTATTTGCCAGTTCTCCAAACTACTCAAAATTTCTGCTATCAGTTCTCCAGAACTAGTCAGAACCTGCTGAATACCACCTCTGGTCTGGAACAACTGTTAACAGAGTGATCAGATGAGATTCTTGTTTCTAAATGCTTGATATGAGTGTTGCTGAACTGATTGAACAGGGGTACCATAGGATTAAGAAACTGAAGGTTTTTGTGGAGAGGAAATTTACTGTGAAGTCAAACACAAACAGAATTCTTTTATTTTTGGTACTTTTATTTTTTTATACTTATTTATTAAAGTAACCAATTATTCTGAGTGCTTCGCAACACTTTTCAATGAAAGAACATTGGATAAGGTTTTTAAATAATGTTTAAATTTTAAAGAATGTTTACATTTCTTCCCTAACTAATGAGCAGTAATCACAAAATAAAATAGAGGTCCTTTGCTTTATCAATAATGGATGCAATAAGAAGGTTATATTAAGATAGGATTCCCCAATCTTTCCAAAGGTAGACTGTGGAAAAATGGCTACAAAGTCATGAGAAAACTTACGTTTTACAAAAATTGAAACTATAATATATATGTTCTGTCATAACATTCC
This sequence comes from Bungarus multicinctus, assembly GCA_023653725.1. Taxonomy (NCBI): domain Eukaryota; kingdom Metazoa; phylum Chordata; class Lepidosauria; order Squamata; family Elapidae; genus Bungarus; species Bungarus multicinctus. The sequence continues at coordinate 28,042,614 of CM042844.1, forward strand.
CATATACTAAAAGGCAAACTGGGTAAAAACTATTTCTGGTCATTGCCACAAAACGTTATTTTTGCCTTCTCTCTCTGCTCCTCCCCCCCACCAGGCACATACTCAAGTTTCCAAACATTCCTCAGGTTTTGCTCACTAACTGATTTCATACAAATACTAATGTGAATTGCATAAGTTCCCACGGGTATTTTTGGAGGTGAGATGGACACTAGCCTGCAATGCTTTATAACTCACTATCTTTTTTTCTATAAAAGTTAGGGCAAGGAATCTTCTGGGTACTAAATGTATGTTTGTCAGGTTCACAAGGGTATTATATTACCCACAGATACCTTGTATTAGGGTCTTCAGGATTAAGACATAGTTTGGGAATGGTAATGAAACCATCAGGGTTCCAAGTAATAGATCCATTGCAAGCAAAAATTCTGAGGTAGGTGAATTCCTCAAAGAACAGCTTTATTGGAAATATCAAATTGGCACATACCTGATGAAAACCAACTCTGAGGGGTCCCTTGGTTTTCACCTAATTAAACATTTTCCCTCAACCCCAAACAATCAGTCACATGGCCCAATCAAGGCAGCGTTTGCTGGTCTGGTGACATCACCTCCTTCCTCCAGCCAGGTGTGAGAACATTCTTGGTTCCCAGGAGAAAGTATTTTATTTTGACTACGTAACCCCAGTTATGTCTAATCTCCCCTCCCTACCCTGGTTCCATGTGGCCACACTGAAGCTTCAAGATAGCTTCAGTTTTCTACATGCTCTTGATCAGAAATGTTGTTGTATCTCCTATTAATCTCAGAACTATTGTTAAATTTTATATATGCCTTTTCAGAAGCAGGTCTCAATTTAATAGGCTTTATTCTTGTATTCTTATAGGATAGCAGCTCTGGAACCACTTCTCCTCCAAGTCAATTACAGGAGATATTTAATTCTTATTCTCCAAAGTTCAGTTGTTACAAGACAAATTGATGCTCAAGGCGAGCAGACTTGCAATGCCTATTTTTTTTCTTTTTGAAAAAAATAGTAACAAAACACTTATCATTGTCACCCATTTCAATTTCTGCAGTCACGTGGCTTTGAAGGTTAAAAGCAATGACCTATTGTTTCTCATAGTTTCAAGAGAGAATGCACATATGTTCTAAAAGAAAAAAAACACTCCAACTATTAGTAGGAAACAATAACAGAAAAGCAATATGAGCCCCAGACAATCAAGAAAATATTCAAGGAAACAAGGTGTTGACATTTTGAATGTCATTACAATATATTAACTGAAGTGGCTCCCAGTAGATTGAGCTTTGTATTTCAAGGCCAGAAAAGAGTACATGAGATGGTAAAAAAAGTACACAAGCCACATCTTCTATCTTCTCTCAGACTATGATTTAAAATGTAAAGTAGCTATGTCAATATATTCAGATTAAAACTATTATTATGTATAAAATTATATCATAGATAGATACCATAGATAGGTGATAGATAGATAAATACATAATTACATACAATGTGCAAATATATTCTAATTTCCCATATGATTTTATAGAATTATATTAGAGCAAAGGCAAGCCATTTAGAATATTCCAATCTATTACTTATATGAAGTATCAGATAAGTATTGCATTTTGAAATACTACCTCTCTTATTTATGTCAAATTCATCCAGTTAGAGTGTTCAATTTTTCTCATAGACAATCTATTCCGTTTTTCTCTGTAGTTGCCTCTTAAAATAGTAGAGTAAAAGGATATCATAGAAAGAAAAGCATTTCTTGAAATTCTGTTCCATCTAAATAGATATTTTCCAGAGAGCATGTTGCACTCTTATTATTAGACACTGGGGAAATGCCAAATATCACATGAAACACATTAAAAATTAGTATTACTTTTCCTACACAACATCATTTTTCACATTAAAATTTGATAAAATGACAAATATATTTAGACCCTATTGGAACTTTTAAGTATGCCTGAATTTGCAAATTTGTTGAGGATCTGTACATTCTATTGAGCTTTTGTTTTGTGCGAATGGAATATTCTATCTTCTATCTATCTATCTATCTATCTATCTATCTATCTATCTATCTATCTATCTATCTATCTACAAAAATATTCTGCTATGTAAAATAGTTGATTATATTGCCAGATGAAATATATTTTTGTATGATTTAGACTCAACCTAAGCACCTTTGGAAGAAAAAAAAATCAATTTATTCAGTTTGCATTTGGATCCAAGTTTACCTGTTTTGTTTTATTTTTTTTTAGACAATACCAAAACTTAAATCAGAATATTGTAACTCTTCCAAGGTTGCAATGCTGCTTGCTATTTTTAAAAAACAAACAATACCCATAGATGTATTAGAGCAAAATCTGCTAAAAATGCATATGTAGAAAAATAATAGAGAAAAATATATTACATTAGAAATATTTGAAAATGGAAAAGCTGCCAGCAAAAATGCATTTATTGAAGAAATTTGCTCCAACTCAGACTAGTTTTTAATAATGCCCTTAAAAGAAGAAAACTTCCCATTTCGAATTGAACCTCCCTTTAAATGATCAAAAGCAAGCAAAAGAAAGAAAAATCTTGATTTATTGGCAAAAATGAAGTAAGGATAAATAAAACTGACTGATTCTCTTTCTTATTCTCTTGCCTTATCAGGACTTTGAAGCATTCATACAGTGCTTGAAAAAGCTCTGCCCATTTTTTCTTCACTTACAAGCTCATCAGTCAACAACTGACATTTCAGTGGACTTGTTATACAAATAAATATCATTCAGATATTCACGAAATTGATGGAAACAAAATGAACTGAACAAAATGAATTTTCTTAGGGATACATGTAGAGTGAGATTCTACACACACACACACACACACACACACACACACACACACACACACAGGGAGATGGATGGATGGATGGATGGATAAATCCATCCATACATACATACATATATATAGTCTTTGACTTATGTCCACTAGTGAGACCAACATTTCTATGGTTAAGTGAGACATTTGTTAAGTGAATTTTGCCCCATTTTACGACCTTTCTTGGCACAGTTGGTAAGTGAATCATTGCAGTTGATAAGTTAGTGACCCAACTATTAAGTGAATCTGGCTTCACCACTGACTTCGCTTGTCAAAAGGTTGCCAAAGATGATTACACGACCTTGGGACACAGCAACGGTCATAAGTATGAACCAATTGCCAAGCATCTGAATTTTGATCACATCACCTTGAATGCTACAAGGGTCAATGATCATAAGTCACTTTTTTCAGTGCTATTGTAACTTTGAATGATCACTAAATGAACTATTGTAAGTTGAGGACTACCTGTAGTCACACATGCACACACACACACACACACACACACACACACGCCTTCTTTAGACTTTCAACAAATGTAAGAAAAAAGATGGAGTGTTATTATCTTGTACTGTACTAAAAAGAGTCAGAAGACAACACTTTTTTTTCTTTCTTCCTTTGTGCCTCATATTTTCTTTACCCTTCTCTTGTTCCTTCCCTTAATTTCCTATTTTTATTTTTCTTTGTATTTTTTATATTGATAAAACAATAAAAGTCATAATGGATTCCAACGAATGTAAGAAAATATCATTTTTGGGGCAAAGGATAAACTAGGAAACTGTAGTGAATTACTTTTTATTCTATCTTAATATGCTATATTATGTTTTCAGTCATTCGAGCTTATACTTGCATGGTGAGAAGTGACTCTCTGAACAGATTCCCTGGACCTTGAACCAAGATGTTCAAGTAATATAGTTTAAACACCACATAGAAATTAAAATTTCATCAACTTCAACTTCTCTTAGAATAATTGTCATATTTCAGCCTGTACTGTGTACATTACATTCTTAAAATTCAGTTTATTATTTCCCAGGATAGTTTCATTAGTCCACCCCTATTATAAGTGTTGTTTTAAAAACTGATTAGCCTGTACATTAGAAGCAATTTTAAAGCTAATATAGTACCCTAAGAAAAGCTAATAATTCTGTAGGAAAAAAGAGACAAACCATGCAAATGTCATAGGAGATAAATTTAGTTTTCTTGGCATATTGTTTGGCATCTGATTTCCATTTTAACATGAATGTGCCTCAAGATATAAATACAAACAGATTGCTACTGTTTGCTTGATCACTACTGCCATACGATTTGGGATAGCCTGAAATATTACTTCCAATTCTGAATAAGCTCCACATATATTTTGGGCTCTTTAGAGAAGTCAGTAATTAAGCTGAATGCATGTCTGAAATACTAACCCTTTAATACAAGGGAGGATAAAAAGAAGGGGGAATGCATGCTTTTCTTTATCTAAAAATACAATTATAGTTTTTGTGCCTTTGAATTATGGAAAGGTCAAAATCCATATTTATTATGTTATCTACCAAATTATTTCAAGAGTTTCTTCCTGTATTTTTATTCATGAATGGAGAATCATCACTTATATATATGAATTCACATTCTCTGTGATAGAGACCCAGAGCCAGAAACACTGCGAAAGGGAAGCTGTTGTTCTTGCTTTTACAATTTTCTACCATTTCCTTAATGCGGTAATAAAGAATTAAGCTTGTGAGCTGGGCTTCCTGCCTGAAGCATTTGAAGGACAGTCTGGTTTTTTTTTTTTAACAACAGCAGTATTTATCTTGTCAAGATTATCTGCTCTTCAGTTACAATGATTAATTTTCTTATAGGAATGAATGAAGGCCATTTGCCCTGAAAAAAGAAACCAAGTCTCAGAACTTCAAGAAATGACTTCTACTTAGACACACTTTAGCAGAACACACTCACAGTTACTTGTAGTTGTTCTTTTCTTGTCTAGTTGTGCCATCTTCCACAGAATATCTTTTGATCTATCTCCTCTTATATTTAATATTTATCTCCTCTTATATTTAAAAGTGATAGGCAGCAGCAACAGTAATATGATTTTCTACTGATTGTTGGTCAAATTGAGACTCACAAGTTATCTAATAAAATATCCTAGAGTCCACCCCTTTTGTGTGGCATTCCTAGTCTTTTTTCTATTTAGGGGTCAACTAAGATACCTCATTGGTGCAGCAATATCATTCTTTTCAGTAACTGAAGAAGCTTCTTGAATGAGAAGCGAAACATTTTCAAGGGGAGAAAAAAAAGAAACGAAGAAAATCCTGTTGCCTTTTGAAAAATACTTTTGGGATGTAAAAAATTATGCATCACTGAGTTCAATCAAATGTATCCCCTTCCTCAAAAAAGTTACTTGAATATAGAAATTATGTACAAATATGTTCTTTTATCAATGATGTAACAAAAATAAACCAAATATTCATCTTACTAGTAATTAATGGTTAAAAGCTTCCCCCTCTAGCCATGATCATCTGGCCATGATCCAGAAAAATACATTTTTTTTCTGGATCATGGCCAGGTCTGTTTCAGGAGGCTTCACATTCACCTTGAACCAATATCCAGGAAACAAAACAAAGCTTCAAGTAGTATAGCACTGTCTAGTCACATTTAGGATTAACAGCCATCTCTACTCTTTATTAAACCCCATCAATCTAGTGCAGTCACTGCTGTCTAGCTCCATCTTAGTTGCTAGATGCTATATCTCTTCTATTCCGTTTCTGTCTCTACTTCTTGTTCTTCTTTCCAAGTTTCCTCTTGTAATTTAAAACGCGCTTCTGATTCCAGCTCAGCAGCTCTTTCTCCTGTGGGACTATTTTCCTATGAGAAATTAGCTATTGAATTACTTTTAGTTTCTCCTCATCAGCAAACTAATACAAAGTCATTCTTCAAGTTTCTGAATACAGAAACCAATTGTGTTCCTCCAATACTTTGCTACATTAGCTGCTAGCTGTCTAACTGATTCTCTCCCCTTGGTTCTCTCCATCCTTTCCTGATAAGAATTTAACTCCACAATAGTTAACAGTATTTGATATAATTTTGATTCATTTAAATAGCAAGTACATTCCATCACATTTTATCTTTGTTTTTGTCCCACCCATTTGACCTACTCTGGTTAATGCCTGGTTCCTAAATGTTTATTTATTTGATTTGTCACTTGCTTACAAGATAATAGGTATAAGTATAAACATAGTTATGAATACATGGATACATATAAGAAAAATAAAAGAAATGTTGCACTCAGTTCATCTATAGCTTGCCAATCATCATAGAAATCTAGGTAGCTCTCAGAAAAAATAATACTTTTTATATAAAAAAGCTCTAAAGACAGAAGTAATAACCCTAAATATATTTTAGTTAATATTATATCTTTTTGAAGCAGTCAAACAAGAAAATAGTGAGGACCTGATTTATGGAGAGTCAAGTGAGAAGAGACACAGAAACAAAGACTATTGCTGGAATGGAGTTGTAAATATTCTTCAAGGATTCATTTGGATATTTTCAGTATTTTCATCAGGAACACATCAATGTAGATCTTCAGACTTGTAACTTGAAGAAAAATTACTCTGGTGTTTAATAGTGTTTCTCTTACTCAGACCAAAGTTTTCCTTCCAAGTAATGGCTGAATAGAACCAAATCCAGATTGTGGTAGGTTAGCTTTCAACAGTACAATTCCATCCCCCCTTCTATGTGATATGCCATATAGTCCTATTGTCTAGCTATGCTACAGGAATGTGAGCTTATGATTAGATATATAGATTGCAAGAGTGGAAAGTGTTTGGCTTGTGAATGAATTAACGTACAGCATGTCCAAAAAATCTCCCATCTATCCATCCATCCTTTATTCTTTCCATTCCTCTTCTTTCCCTTTTTTCCACTTGCTGAAGAGCACTGCAGTATGTCCGTGTGGAGAAACATGTGGAAAGAAAAGTTGAATGAAGACTATAACTCAGGGAAAATGAAAGATGTTCTTTAAATTAAATTGTTCCTCATAGACATTTTAATTGTTTTCTATGAATGTTTTCATTACATGATTGCTCATAAAAAATTTCAGAGTAACAAAAGCAACATCTTTCTTTCCTCCATCCCTCCCTCTCTTCCTGCTTGCTTTGTGTTCCAAGGAAAAGAGGTAGAAAGGTAGAAAAAAAGAGCAATGAAAAGGCATGGTTAATAACAGAAAGAGAGAAAAAACAGATCTCCCAAATATATCTGGTAGTTCTTGCCTAATTGCCTACAGTTTCTAATTATGGTCTTGTACACAAGACCATAATTAGAAACTGTAAACACACCTGTGCAAACCAGACAGGAAACACAATATATATATATATATATATATATATATATATATATATATATATATATATATATATATATATATATATATATATATATATATATATATATATATAACATATTTTTTATGTTAAATATATTAGCTTTTTTAAAAAAAATCATATTAGTGGTCCTCTGGATTTAAAAGTATGAGTTTGGTGGTCCTTGAGGTCCAAAAGGTTGGCGACCCCTGCTTTATAGCACTCTCTGAATAGTTTCAGATATCAGCATATTGCTCTCAACAATCTGGGTCCTTGTTTTACTAAACTTGGAAGGATGAAAGGCTGTGTCAACCCTGATCCAGTCAGGATCGAACTTCTGGTTGGGGGGAAGAGTCAGCCTTTAATACTGCTTTCTAACCACTGCACCACCACAGTTAAATAACATTTCATAACTTCTTCACCATTTGGATGACACTGGTGAAACTAGATATATTTTTCAGACTTTTACACACATTTTCACTTTACATGCTTTTCTACACCGAGCAGAAAGACAAAATAGATCCGTTTATTGGTGGTGCAGGTCATCATAATTAAGGCACTCAGGACAGGAAAATAGTAGATGATTAATTCTTCTTTTGGCTGTTTTTGTTCTTGTTGTTCATGTCTTCTATAAACTAAGCTTACTTGTGAGTATTCAGAAGTAGATTGAGATGTTTTTCTTTCCAGAAAAGTGTGCATCAATGGTCGCCTTGATCTCTTAAAGTTGATTCACTCTCTTTCTGTCTTAGAAATAATAAAACTTTCTGAACTTTCAACAGCCTGGGTAATGAATATGAAAATGAATTTATCTTTCATATATATTTTTTTCTATTGCAAATATATTTATATATTTTTCTACTGCAGAGATACAGATAGTCCTTGATTTGCAACCATAATTATTTCAAACTCAAAATTATAGTCATAAGTCATTATGATCAGTCAAGGCATCACATGACCAGATTAAAAATTACACTTTTGCAACAGTCATTAAGCAAATGTTAAGCAAACCTGGGGCATTTATTTCCCATTTATTGCTGAAATACAGAAGTAAAAGTCGAAAACTGATGAAAAATGTCACAAATCATGGGTCACGTTACTGTGAGATATTGCAAACACCCATACATGTGAACTGGTTGTTGAACACCTAAAATGTGGTAATGTGACCACAGGGGTATGCAGCCCTAATGAGCTGAAAGCAAGTCATAAGTAGCTCTGGGAAAGTCTGTCATAATTTCAAATGGCCATGAAAAGCTATGGTGGCACAGTGGTTAGAATGCACTACTGCAGGCTACTTCTGCTGACTACTGCTGCCAGCAGCTTGGCAGTTTGAATCTCATTAGCTTAAGGTTGACCCAGCCTTCCATCCTTCTCAAGGTGGTAAAATGAGGACATGGATTGTTGGGGGAAATATGCCGATTCTGTAAAAAGCTGAGAGGGTTATAAAGAACTGTAAGATGTGTATAAGTCTAAGTGCTATTGCACAACTGGTGTAAGTTGAGGAATATCTGGCAATAATGGCTATTTGGCTCAGTTCATTTACATGTTATATTTTTTTGCCTTTAGTTTATAAAATTATACACTCCAATCCAATCAATTTATCAACATAATCAGAGAGATTAATAATAATAATTTGATACATCACAAATGAGCAAACGAGATTAATGGGTAGAGGTTCTTTGTCCAGGAAGATAATTATTTCATTATGAAACTCTGGTAACTTTGCCCTGTTTTCAAGATAGAAGCATATAGCTCTGATATTCTCTGGAGATCTTCTATTCAAGTATTAACCAGGGCTAATTCTGCTTAGCTTCCAAACTTAGACAACATTGGACAGATGCTGATACCTGCAAGGACAAAATTGTCTTAATGGTTAAAACATAAAAGGGAATAGTGGGTTTTGTGCAATTGTGTGGGAAACAGAAGTCAATAAAAGATACATAAATTCTGTTTTATATATTCAGGGTAAGAACTGTAAATAAAGAAGTAAGTATTTTTAAACCGTCACTTACATCTAAGGCCTTTAAAAGGTATTCTCAACACATAGCCATGAAAATAATGAGATGTAATTGGATTGTTGACAACTGTTTTTCGCTTGTGGAAGCAACATTAAATAATAACAATTTTTCTCGTTTCAGCGTTCAGGTGGTGCCTTAGCTATTCCTCTGTGTGCATTTCAAGGAACGGTGTCTCTCCAAGCTCCCACAGGAAAAACCCTCTCTTTATCTACATATGAGGTAAGCACAGAAGGACAAAAAATCACTCCCACATCCAAGAAAATCGAAGTGTATCGTTCCAAGAGTGTGGGCCATGAGCCAAATCCTGAGGATTCTCCAACCACATTTACTGACACCAATGTGAAGATTCACTTAGAGGTACTTGAAATTTGTGACAATGAAGAAGCCATGGACACCGTTTCCATCATTAGTAATATTAGCCAATCCTCTGCCCAGGTCCGCTCTCCATCCTTACGTTATTCTCGGAAAGAAAATAGATTTGTCTCATGTGATTTAGGAGAAACAGCATCTTATTCACTCTTCATACCATCAAGCAATCCCAACAGTGATCTGAACATATCCATTCCTGACACTGTCGAAGCTCACAGGCAGAATAGTAAAAAACAGCACTTGGAAAAAGAGGGTTATCAAGAAGAAATACAAATGTTAAACAAAGCATACAGGAAAAGAGAAGAAGATGGGCTTGGCAACTAAAATGCAGAAAAAAGGGACTGTGAATAATTTCTACCCTCATTTTTTAAGTTTGCTTCGAGCCTGAACCATTTATTCATGGCATTTGAGAAAATAATTGAATAACATTAATGCATTCACAACAGAATCTTACATACTTTGTCCAAAAGCTGTTTTAAACAATATTGCTATATTCCTTATGAATAGGGTAGCAGGGAAGGACAGTTCTTTCCTCTTTGTCTTCTGAAGAATTAGTGTTGGAAGTTTCCTTGATGAGGCAACTCAAATCTCTACTCTTAATGCCAGTTTTGCGTGAGGCCTTTGAGGGGTATGGAAGGGAGGCTGCGAATCCTAGATTAAAAATTAGAGTTAAAGGATTGCAGCCTCCCAGCCAATCATCTCAGGGGGACCATGAGTTACCTCGGGCCCCAAGAAGGTTTCTAGCTTTTATGTAATTTGAGGTGGGAGGCAAAATGAATTGGACCTCAAGCTTATGACTACATTGTAATATTTTTGATAAAAGGATAAAGATTGTTTTGACTTCCCATCTAGCATACACCTCTGGCATTCTTTAATGGTATGCTATCCAATTACTAACCAGGCCTGACTCTGCTTGGTTTCTAAAACAAGACCAGCTACACCAGGTGCAGCACTATTCAGTTTATGTCTTTTACTAGAGAGGAAATTGCTATCATATTTCAGTGTATTTATCCAACGTAATGATAGCTGTGACTGGCCATTTGTGAACAATGTTAAGTATAGAGATTAATGCAAAATGCCCACTTGTTTAGAGTAAGAACTTTTTGGTCATTTTAATCCAATGATCTTATTACCTTCCTGGAGTAGTGATTAATGATCATTGAAAATTTTGCTTTCAATAAAGCATGTAACCTGTTATTTCACTAATATAGTATATAGATTGGAAAGGCTTTTGCACTGATGTACATATATTAAAGAGCTTTTTTTCTATAGAACTTACACAAATATTATGGATGTCACAGACAAAATAGGAGAACCACTATAAGCAACTAGCTCCATCAGGAGCTAGATCTGCTATGAAAGCTATGAATATACAGAATGCTATATACTGCTTTCATCAGAATGTGGTTAGGGCTAGGTTGAATCTGGAGCGCTCATAATACTTTTTCTCCTATTCGAGCCAATGACAGAGAAGTAATATAAAGAAACCAGCTCCATCTGTCATTCTGACCACAAAAAGCCAATTGGGTCTCATACCTAAAATAACAAAAATAATTTCCTTCCCTTTCCATTTGATTTACACAACCTATGAATGGTTCCAAATATTGAAACTACTTCTAACTGGAATAAGACAGAGAGATACAGTGTTTTTCTAATTTAATACTTCTACCATTTGTTTTAATTTTTAATACTGGCCATGTGGATTAATTCCACGTGGATATAAAAGTGGAGGTGGTCAAAGCCATTTTCCAATGGAGTATTATTACACACACAAATGCTGTGTGTTTGTACAGTTACTCAAAATTACCTGCACTTTTTAATTCTTGTATTCAGTTTTTAATTTCATAAAACTGAGATATGTCTCTCATATTTTGAAATAATTGCTCTATGCAACATAAACTTTAAAAAGTCTTGTTACTTGCTTTAGAGTAGACTGACAGTTTTATCCCAGTATTTGCTGAGATACAAATTGAGCTCCAATAGAATTACTACAAAGTTAACACAATGTAAGTTACTAAAAAAGAATTGATTTTACAACCCATTTTTCATCTTTAATAAACATTCTACCCAAGAACATGGCTTTATCTTGCTCTGGTTTTTAGTGATTTATATGTGACTGGCCATCTTTCAATCAATCATTTTATCTGTGGAACACAACCTGTCTTTGTTGTATTCATTTTCAGATCCATTCTTCTCATTGCATTATATAATCTAACACCCATTTTATACCATTCAGGTTTTCTGCAAAAAATTGTGTTCATACAAGAGTGCACACATGCTAAAATCCATAAGCAACTTAACTCTAATGAACACAAGCATACATTTATCCATCAGTATATTACACAACTATAAGATCATCACATGTCCTGGTTTTATTCCCTTCTCAATGTTGAAACATTTGTCAAATGTAAACTTTTTTGTCACTCGTTCTTTACTTCCCCCATATACCACTTTTATTATATTCAATAGCCTATATTCAACTCCATATGTCTGCAAAATATTTCATAATCCAAGCCTGTTCACTTTATCATATGCCTCCTTTAAATAAATAAGCATATAAACAATGGAACTTAGTTTTTCAAACCTCACATCAGTCTTAAAAGGGAGAAAGAAGTGTGGTTCCAGCTGTATTGGCAGAAACATCAATAATTTTGGAATATTGTTCCAAAATTCATTATAGGAAGTTAACTCTTCATCTTTCTTGAACTGTATGAAAATAGTGTGAAATCCAGAGACATTCTCAACAGCTTGTTATGCCCAAAAAGGTATATCTGATTTATATATTTAAAATATAGCTATTACAATAAGGTTTGAGTCTAATTGAATTCAGTTGTGTATTCTGATGCTTTGTTGAAAACTTGGAATTCCTTTAAGTGACCTATTTCCACAGGGATCAACAGTGCATTGATTTCAAAGGAGCCATCATACATATACAGGGAATTGCTGATTAAGTCTTCCTTAAACCCTCCATATTCTTGTGATGTTGATAGAAGAGATGCTGATGTTTTACTGCTCTTGTTTACTAACTCTATTTTTAATCTACATTAAAATCATCAGTCTGTTAGTTAAGATGATTAATTTATATTTTCACCTTTTCTTGATTTTCATCAACTTCAAAGAGAATTTTTCAATTAGTTCAAATTTGAACTGTTCAAATTATTGATTCAGAACTCCTGCCATGATGTGTTTTGAAGTCACTGAAACTGCAGACCACAAATGTGGAGAGCATGTTGACAATTTAAAGAGTGGGCTAAATCTAATTTTTGCAGACTGAAATGAAAAATTTCTCTTAAAGTCTTCAAATTCTCACTGTTCAGTACTGCTAATCAGCCTTAGGTCCTGTTTTCTATTAATTTGTTGAGACTATAATGACAGTACACAGAAACTTCATCATACTTTCAAGAATTTGTCATTGGTAGTTGTGCATTTATCCTGGGTTAGGTAAAACCAGCTCAGGATTCAACCTATTGTAAGGTAATGTACTTTGTGATAAAAGCACTGTTCACCCAGTTGATAGATGGCATTCTATTCAGTGGCCAACTAGATTCTGTTTTATTTCAGTAAAATTTTGAAATAATTGGATATCATTTATCCATTAACAGCTATTTGCATGATATCAAAATTTATTTATCCCTTCCTATTTCTTAGAGAACATAGTGTATTGCTTGTCATTTTTAGAAAACCAAATTAAAACTCTATTGAGTTACTTCATCTTTTTCTTCTTTGATTTTTCCATCCCTCTGACCTTTAATAAGCTTCAGAACATAGTGTTTGACATTTCTGGGCAGAAGGATGGTTGTCAAAGAGACCTTTTTGAAAGTGATTTGAAAGAAATGTGATCCAACCAAAGTGCATGTGGGATTGGAAAAAAAATACGGACACTGAATTAACTGAACAGCAGTAATTTTAGGCTACTGAGTAATACATTTTACATCACATTGAAATTTGGGAGGTTCAATGTTCAAAACATTTTCTGTATGTCAGTTCTATCTTTTCCCTGTCCTTTCACATCTTAATTTCTATTTAATTGGACTATAATCTAGATTCTAGAACATCAGTCCTTGGCTAGGAAGTGCAGTGGCTCAGTGGCTTAATGACACTAGAGATGGTCTCTGTTCCCGCGGTTCAAGTCGTAGCAGTGTGTGGCAGGGTGAGCTCCCATCACTAACCACAACCTCTGTTCACCTAGCAATGCAAAAGCATAGTCTATGAAAGTAGATAAATAGGTACCAATTCAGTGGGCAGATGAGTTGGTGCTCTGTGCAGTCAGTCAGATTTCAGCCAGCTCTGAACCTTCCTGGTTGCAATGTCCATTTGTGAGGCAGCTCCAGGGAAGGGAGAGGACTTTGGATGCTGCTGCAGGTAGAGCAGATTGTTTTTTTTCTCTTGTGTGAAGCCAGTTGCCCTCCTATGACGTGGCTTGGGAATCATGTAAGTGTGCCCTATAACAAAGCTAGTAAATTGGCAGCCAAACTATTACTCTGCGATTGCATTGTGGTCTCTTGGCTAATGTAACAATGCCATATGCTATTAATAATAATAGTCCTAGGCTGCTCTGAATCCATCTTCATTATCAGAAAGGGGCAGCAAATCTATTATTCCAGGTGTTTACTTGTGAAACTATCAAACAAAGCTTGATTTAAAAATAATGTTGCCTGAGACACTGAGCAACATGATTCTTCTCTCTTTTTTATTACAATGACTTCTTTGCTTTTATTATTTTCATGTATAGAAGATAATTGGATTGACTTCAATATTGGCAATATGACTTGACATCTGGCTCAACTATGGCTATTAATCAATTTTAGGGAATTCAGGGTGCACTTGACAGCGCACACAACTCTGTCATTCCTGCATCTGCTTCTTGAAATGATAGCCTATTGTATTTAATGATTAAGCAGTAGATGCAGCATTTTCACAAATATTTTAACAAATAAAATATGTTGAAATTATCGTGTATCTGCTCAGCTTTAAAGGGAAAAAAAGGAAGTGTACATCAAACGAAAACAGTGTGAATGATAGTGTATTCAATCTAATTCAGGGATGTCAAACTCGATTTCATTGAGGGCCACATCAGGGTTGTGTTTGACCTTGGGAGGGCATGGGCATGGGCATGGCCAGGGTGGGCATGACTAGCTCAACGTCACTCGTGTTGGTACCTGTGCTGGCCCGAGTGCTCTGCCAGCAAAAACAGGATCCCATTTTTGCTGGCAGAGGTAACGCGAGTGGGTCTTTGTTTCCAGGGTGGCCCATGGGCCAGATCTAAGCACCCTGTGGGCCGGATTCAGCACACGGGCCTTGAGTTTGACACCCCTGATCTAATTTAATGGGATTTACTTCCATGTAAATACATGTTACGGATCATACCACAAATATATTAACTGAGAGTTGTTTGTAGCTTGCATCCCAATATAATATGGAGTATTAATTTAAAAACATTCAAGGCAGATGACAAAAAATGCATATATAACATATTTAACAAGAACATTATAATTAAAACATAAAACTAGCACCAGTTAAAAAAATATTCACAGTGTCTATTAGATTAAATTGTGTTTCTTGCTTTGAAGAATATTTCAAGAATATGTCTATTAGTCTTCTATATCACTCATTAATTCCTAAGTGTAAATTACTCCAATGTCTCTAATAGCTTGTGTTGTTATGCTAATGGATTGTTTCCAAGGATTCATAGCATTTAGTAGACTAATGAATATATTGAACATAGTATTACTGCAGAGTGATAAGTGGCTGTAAGCTTTTTGTTTCCTTGCCATACCATTTCTTATGTTTGACAATGCTCTGAGGGCAAAGAGTAAATGAGTAAGTCACATTTTTCAATTTTCATTTTCAATCCCATTTAGCAATGTCTTATCCATCAGTTCTTAACACACTCATCTTAGCACTTATGGGAGTCCTGTCTACTTTGCAAGACCATAAGAAGGAACTGTGTGTAACCAAACTCCTATTAGTAAGTGTGAATAAGCCATTATAAAAAGAATTTTCTTCACACTTGATATAATCTAAGATACAACACTTTTTAATGGAATTGCTGACAGATGCAGCACTAGAAGCGAGATGATCTTTACCTGTATGCCAACATCTGGAGTTAGATCCTCCTCCTTCTCCTCCTCACCTTGTTCCTTCTTCTATTTCTACATAAATTGCATATGCAGTTAAGCCAGAGCTGGATCCATTTTTCAACCCAGCTGGACCAATACAAATGCCATGAACACATAATCCTAAACTAATGGAGAATGCAAATGTTAAATATTAATGTTACTAATAATGGGAATACTGTTTTATCTTCAAATCCATAATTAGATTTTGCAAAAATATTGAATGCGGACTTTCAACCACATAGTCATAACATGCCTAAAATTCAATTGCATTTCAGATTCAGGCACTACATTTCATGGTTTGCTGCCTTAGATACTTGACTGCAAATTCAATGGGTCATTGTATTTTAAAAATGAGATTTCATATTATTACTAACAGCCTTTTCTGAATAATCAGCAACTGCAGTGTCCCTAATCAATTAAGAGATTAAGAAAATGAACATTTCTATTTAAATTTAATTTCATTCCTATAGCTATTATGTCATTATGAATGCAATCCAACATTTGAGGTTAAAGCAGCTTTTAATAAAAATTCCCATGACTTTGTGGGAATTATCTTGATAAAGACAAAAGTATAATTCAAATATGAGGCTTTGGCCATGGTGAAATCATTCCCTAGCTTGAATAACATTTACTATCATGGATCTCTGGAGGATGGAAGGATTGATTTGTCTATACAATTGATGAATCCAGGGATTTTTTTTAATGAATTTTCCAGCATCCTAGAAGATAATTCTGATCAGATGATTGATTTGATTGCTCCTAAATGACTCCTGCTATTGGATTCTGAGGTGTTTCTTGGTTTACTGGGGAGCTCCAGGAGATGTAGTGGCAGAAACAATGCTGGGAACATCAGAGGAAGTTGCCAAACTGTAAATGTGATGAAACGTAAGACTCATGTTTGAGCTTTCTCTATTGGGTAGGCAGTGAAATGTTAACACTCTGACATTATTGTATAGTGCTATCTGGTGGGCTTCTTTACAATCAGTTGAATCATACTGAGGAAAAATAGACAAGCCACTTCGTGGGTACTGATATATTTGCACTTTTTGTGATCTTGGTCACTCAAATTCACCAGAATCTTGACTCCCCATGAGCAGGAATGAAATGATAATGGGCTAGTGACTTATGGTTAGCTAGGATTCATTTCAGCTTGTGAATATGCTCTTGAGCATATACTCGGCTATCTATAGTTTACAGCTCATATTTATTTATTTATTTATTCAAACAATTATTAGATAACAGGTATAAGTATAAACATGGTTATAAATACATGAAATGGATACGAATAAGAAAAACAAAAGAAACAATAGGACAGGGACGGTAGACATGTTTTGGTGCGTTTATGTACGCCCCCTACAGACCTCTTAGGAAAGGGGTGAGGTCAATAGTAGATAGTCTAATGTTGAAGATTTTGGGGTTTGGGGAAGAAACCACAGAGTCAGGTAGAGTATTCCAGACATTGACTACTCTGTTGCTGAAGTCATATTTCCTGCAATCAAGTTTGAAGCAGTTTATCTTTAATTTATATCTATTTTGTGCTCTTGAATTGTTTTGGTTAAAGCTGAAGTATTCATTGATAGGTAGGACATTGCAAGATGTAATTTTATGTACTATACTTAGATCGAACCAAAGGCGACGTAGTTCTAGGTTGTCTAGGTCTAAAATTTCAAGTCTGATGGCATAAGGTATTCTGCTATGAGTAGAGGAGTGGAGGACTCTTCTCGTAAAATATTTCTGGACTTTCTCAATTGTATTAATATCAGATATGTAATGCAGGTTCCAGACTGATGAGCTGTATTCAAGTATTGGTCTAGTTAGTAGAGTGATATTACCGGAGAAAAAGCTATGCAGAATTAGGTTAACAACTCTTAATGCCTTTTTGGCTATGTAGTTACAGTGAGCTCTAGCACTTAGATCATTTGAGATGAATACTCCAAGGTCCTTGACAAAGTTTGTGTCATCAGCAAGGTCTTGACTATTCAGCTTGTATTTTATTTTTTGATATTTTTTTTGCCAATATGCAAGACGGAGCATTTACTTGTTGAGATCTGAAGTTGCCATTTGTCTGACCATTCTGACACATAGTCGAGGTCTTTTTGAAGGATAGCAGCATTGTCAGTGGTGTTGAATAGCTTTACATATGGCTAGCCTAGAAGTATCTGAGTATTTAGATTTCAATTGTGAATGTTTCTTTAGGGGAAGAATTGTGCCAGATGCCTTTAAGGAAACGTTGGTCTGCCTCTTTCTGTAAAGGTTTTTTCTGGATCCATCTGTTTTTAGAATTACTGTTTTCTTTCCTACATTCTCTTTTATGGGAAGGCTGTTGAGAGGATTAACTGAAACTAATATTTGGATTACCTGTAAGGGATGAATATTCAAGACTAGAGCCGTGGTGATGCAGTGGTTAGAATGCAGTACTGCAGGCTATTTCTCCTGACTTCTGGCTCCCTGCAATTTGAGAGTTTGAACCTCACCAGGCTCAAGGTTGACTCAGCATTCCATCATTTTGAGGTGGTAAAATGAGGACCTAGATTGTTGAGGTCAATAGGCTGATTCTGTAAACCACTTAGAGAGGGCTGTAAAGCACTGTGAAGCAGTATATAAATCTAAGTACTATTGCTAGTGCTGTTGGTATTCTGCTCCTTTCTCAATGGATGAATCCAATAGGTGGAATTGCGGGGAGGAGGAGGGCAGACAAGTCCAGATTGATAAAGGTTTCTATGTAGATTCCTGCAAGGTATTTTTCTTGTTACATTTAACATCTACATAGCCCTGCTGGGAGAGGTTCAGTTCAGGGTGTGATATCATAATGGGGTTGATGAATAATCAGCCATACATCACCACCCCTTGTAGGCCAGAGATGTCACAAAATTCTTGACCTTTTTATTTATTTGTCAATAGTTTACAAGATAATAAACGTAAGTATAAATACAGGAAATGGGTACGAATAATTGGGGGACAATAGGACAGGGATGGTAGGCACGATTGTGCGCTTATGCATAATAAGTATTGTGGCCTGAATGAGCCAAAGCTTTTACCTTAAAAAAAGATGTTTATTTATTTATTTATTTAATTTATATTGCCGCCTATTTGTCCATGGCGACTCAAGGCGGCTTACACAATGTAAAACCATATTAAAACAAAAAACTAAAAAGTTGCCATTTTCCAAATATTATCTGATTCTTTGTTCATTATAAATCAGAGTGGCATTATCCACAAGGTAACACTCCACAACAGGGGTCTCCAACCCCGGTCAATGGACTGGAATCGGTCCATGGCATACCAGCAACCAGGCTACACAAGCAAGCAAAGCCACATCCGTGGGATGCAGGCAACATACAAAACCACACTCTCTGGTGTGCGAAAAACCCTCTCTTCACAGAATTGGTCCCTGGTCCCCAAAAGGTTAGAGGCAGCTAGTCTACAATAAAGATGTCTATCAATTCTTGTAACAATAGACAAATGCTACACTAAGTGGCCTATCTGGAATGACCAGGTAATGGTAACTCATGCCCTTGTCACTACTAGGAATGATTAATGCACCATGCTCCATGTGGGGCAATCTCTGAATACTAGTCTAAAATTGAAGTTGGTGCAGAATACAGTTATTCATCTGTTGTTGAGCAAAAACCACTTCAGCCATGAAACACATGTATCATAGCCATTATGCTGGCTTCCAATAGGCTGCCAGGAATAACTTTTACCAACATAATTTTGCACCTAGGTACTTGAAAGTTCATGTTCTGGATCCAAGAATCTATCCATTATACTTATCCCTGGAGGTATTACCCTAGCTGGAGGTATTGACAATTAGTATATGAGAGATCAGATCAGTAGGATTCCAAAGGTGGTATTTTCTGTGAAGGCACCCAATTTATGGAATATTCTTAACATTGGAGATAGAGTGGCACCAACTTGAAATTTTTTGGTAGTTAAAACTGAGTTATTCTGCATGATCTTTGGGAGCTAGTGTCATTTAATAAAGGTGTGCGCCTTTAATTATGAGATTTGAAATGGATATTGTTTTAAATGTTATTCTGTTATTTATTCTGGTTTTAATATATGTTGTTTTATAGCTCTGTTGTATTTTATCTCTGTAAATCACTACGAGTCACAAAATTTAGCAGTACATTAATTTAATAAATAATCGAATAATCACAATCAGTGTCAAGCCATTTCATTAAATGACTGTGATGGAAATGGTGGTGCTGTCGAAGTACCCTATAATTTTTCCAGATGCCTACACTGATCTTCTTGTAGAATGCCCCATCTACTGGTCATATGAACACTTCCAAATCTATCTCACATAAAATAATAATATATGTCTAAAAAACAAACACATCTTGCAAATGCCCTGAGAAAAAATCCAGATCTGAAGTATGACCCTCTGGTACTTGTTGAACTTCAATAACCTTAGATAGTCTATGGTTGAGCTGCAGGCCATAAACTCCTGTGATCATCTGGCAATAAATAGAAACCTCAATGACAGGCTTTTCAAAACCACCTCAGCAATAGAATTCAGGTCAGACAGTGCTCTTAATGTCAGACAGTGCTCTTAGCAGCAAGGGTGGAACATAGCAACAATCCCAAATGTTCCCCAAGACTCAGCATCAATCTGAGAGCCTCACATGCAGTTATTTATTGAACAAAATGTAGAAGTGACCAATTTTAGAAGTGAATTCTGCTGTGGGAACCATATTACATTTCAAGACAACTTGAAGGAGTACTTAGCTTCACGTATAATGAAGCATTGCTTTAATGATTTGTGTAATCCTAGGGAGAATCTTTTATGAGAACATATATGAATCTGCAGATCTTATTTATACAAGACTTTTTTGATTTTCTGCACCCATAATGGCTTTCATTTTATGCTGAAAAATCAGAATGTGCAGATAAATCCCCAAATCCTATTTGAAATAAATGAGTTCTGATAGTGAGAATTTTATTTTAGTTATTCTACATTGTTTCCCCCATGAAAAAAGCTTAGCTCATTGAAATAATATAAAATATAATAAACAGTCATAGCAAACAGCAGATCAAAAACTGGACTATTCCTGTTCAAGGTTATTATTTGCAAAACTGTAACTTTCCCATCCTAAATGAAGCTGATGGGTGCTGTGAAAAGAAAAACTGGTAAACACATGATGAGAAGCTGCAAGAGGCAAAATATGACTTTAATATGGATGTCAGAATTTTAAGTTCTTCCAACTTTCTCTACTTAACATGGATTTTGGTGGGAAGTTATCAGGAAGCAGCAGCAGGAAAACAAACAAATAAGATTAAAAATAGAAGACAGAAGCGTCTGGATTTCTCTAAAATCCTTTGAATAAGAATTAGTAGAAAGTATATAAAATATTTTAAATCCCCATCTCAATTTCTAAATTATTACAGTCCTTTTAAATATGTTTATATTGTGTGAAGATTAGATCTGAAAAGATCCTTCAAATCCTTGTTCTAGATGTAGTTCCTAAAAATCTTTATTGTCATTGCTATTTTAGTAGCAAGCATAAACATAAAAATTAGCTGCCCAGAATCACTTGTGTGAATTGGGCAGCTATAGAAATTGAATGAATAAATAAATAATTTAGGAATAACATATTCTAGACGGCTGAAGTACTGCACGGACCTTTGACTTTTTTTCTGATACCTGTTATCATCCTGCATTCTTAATTTCCTTTGGGGAATTGGGGATTCCACCACATCTATCAGCGATAGAGAAGTAGGTACAAGAAATGGTAGAAAAATAAATTCTTTGAAATATGGGCTAGAAGACAAGAAACAGCACTTAACACGAGTGGAATTAATAGTGTTCACCATGTCATATAACAAAAGGTACATTAATTGCCATTAAAGCTGAAAAATTTCAGTAATTGATTCAGAAAACACTAAGGCTTCTGATTTTAGTATTATACAGAGCTATAATGAAAACATCTACTTGAATGGTCATCCTTTCCAAACATCTTGTACATCATAAGTTATTTTCAGAATATTTGACATTTAATAATAAATTAGTAATTACATTCAGTACTGATGCAGACTCAAAGTGAAATTTATTATAACTGCAGACTCAAAATGAAACGCATTATATGGAAATAAATTATCTTCACCAATTATTATGTTGATTTATTTTTATTTCGTGTAATTGAAAAATGAACTCCAGAATCTACTGGTTTTTTCACTATGGTTCAATAGACTGGACACCCAGCAAACCAGTTTGGTGTAGTGGTTAAGGTACCAAGCTAGAAACAGGAAGATTGTGAGTTCTAGTCCCACTTTAGCACAAAGCAGCTGGATAACTTTGGATCAGTCATTCTCTCTCAGCCCCCAGGAGGAGGTAAAAGAAAACCACTTGCCAAGAAAGCTGCAGGAACTAGTCATGACAGTACCAGGAGTTAATACTGACTCAAAAGTACAACAAACAAAAAATCAGCACCATATACAAAGCCTCATTTCTAATAGTAAAGCAAAGGTGTCAAACTTGTGTTGTCATGGCAGTATCATGTGATGTATCGGGACTTCCCCCCTTTGCTAAACTGGGTGGGGGAGAGGCCAACATGTGACGAGTTTGACACCCCTATAGTAAAGCATTCTGAGCTCTGTACCTGAAGGGATGAATGCCAGTGTCGCATTCCCTCACATTTTATTTGTAGTGCATAGCTAAATGTCTATGGAGATTTTCAGTCATCCAGCTTCTTGGATGAGAAGCAAAACGTCTTCAAAGAAAAACCAGAAAGTCCAGCTGCCTCTTGAAAAAGTACCTTTGGGACAACTGGTTTAATATTTGAGGACTTTAGAAAATTCTTATTGAAAAAGGACAAACAGAATTTTTGCCCTTTTCCTGTAAAAAATAGGCCAGTATAGCTGCTTCAAAGTGTCATCCACATACATTTGCACATACAAACCTGATTACTTTATTCATGCCTTTCATATCCTTTGTCAGATAATCAACATCTGAGTGAAACATGTTTACATTAGGCACTGAAAAATGTAAGATGGTTAAAATTCCGCACATATGCTTGACTAATCAGCAGACATATTTCTTGGTTTTGCTAATCAAAATTCAAAATCACTACAGTGTGTGAAGTGGAAATAAGAGTCTAATTGTATTAGCAAAGGCATTACAATGTAATTTTCATAAATAAGTTTGCCTTGATTTATACCTACTTCCACTGAACCTTCTTTATTCATTGACTAGAATGATAGGTTTAGTATGAACTACACCTATTAAATTACAGCAATTACAGCATGGTGTGCCATTTGAGGCTGCTGTCTACTAGGAGCAGAGACTGTACAACTATTTTATACAATTGCCACATAATTGTAATTGTTACATAATCCTGGGGTAAGATTGTCTATTTTGAAAAGTTTCAGACAAGACTTTTATGAACTACGAAGTATAATCTAAAACGGGACCTGAAAGTATGCACAGCCTTATTGTATGTTGAAAATATATTGTGGGCTGTTGCAATTCAACTATTAGGGTTTCCAGGGTTTTTTTTGCATTTATATGCCACCCTTCTCCGGAGACTCAGGGCGGCTTACAATCTATGGAGCTAAGTGCTCGGCAATAGCCTTCATTCCATTGTATATGCCTGCTTATTACTAGCGCTTCTGGCACTTAATAAAAGGCTGCGATTTTAACTACAATGTGCCGCCTCGGGTGAGGCTGGAACAAAAACACCATTCGCGGAAAAATCTCTCACAAAAGATTCAAACGCACAAACAGCACCCTCTGCCGCTCTTGCTGTGCAAATCCCGACCACCGCTCGAGGGCAGCAATGCAACTAGCATCGCGCATAGTTCAGCTGGGTTCTAAATTCTAAAGGCTGGGGAATTCTGGGAACTGAAGTCCACACATCTTAAAGGAGGTTCAGAAACATTGTTCTTTTAACGCCCTTTTAACGGCGCTTGCGCCTGCGCGCCAGCCTTTGCTTTCTGAACGGAAGTTAATAATCCTGGGTCAGGCCGGCTTGTATCGGTGGCCGGTTCTGCTTCCGGAGGTCATCGCGTCCGCCGACTGAGAAGAGGGTCTTACGAACCGCGTTTCTGTGACGGGTTTACGATGAGTTATGAGAATCGCCGGGGTTGGGGCCGCAGGGACGGGCCCCGCGCTTCGCAGTCGTCGTCCTCTTCTTCCAGCGGCGGGGGCGGCGGAGGGGGCGGCGGCGGTAGCCGCAGCCGACCTCCTCCTCACCTGAAGGGCCGCGAGATTGGCCTGTGGTACGCACGGAGACAAGGCGAGAGAAGCAAAGAGGCCGAGAGGCAGCAGGTAGGTGATGGTCCGGCAAGGAAAAAGAAGAGAGGGAGAGGAAGAGCTCGGTTCTCCTCAGTTTGCGATGCGGGGTTTGCCTTCTCAATTAAGGCCGTTTTTCCTTGGTAGATTGCGGAGCCTTGCAAGTACGGCGAGGAGTTCGGCTGAGGGGGCAGGGAGTTGCTGCTATAGAAATGTCAGTGAAATATGTCTTGAACCTGGGGGACTCTTCAATTTATCTCTGGGCTTTGATGTTCTCGTCTTACCTGTTTGCATAAACAGCGGTACACCTCCTTCAAATCATGTTTTTATTACTATCGTAGACCAGTATAGTTTTTTGTGTGTGCATAAGTTAGACAGACAGATCTTTGTCTTTTTTCCTAAGCAAAAGAAACTTCAATTACTCCATTGTATTGTATCAAGTTGAACATAGCAAAACAAGTGTGGTTGTATGATGATATTGTCATGCAGTTTTAGCTTGTGGTTCTTTGATCATGTGCAATTGACTTTTTTCCTCTTCAGCTCCTTTTTGTTTGATGTCTTTGTTAATCTATGGTATTTGTAACATTGTTAAACAATTTTATTACTTTCCTTTTGCAACTCAGACACTTTTAGCATGTATCTTATTACATGTAAGTAATTGTATGAACTAATTGCTGTAGCAGTTCCTAGTGGTTGGCATGTTATGTCTTTCTTATCTAAGTCCACCTTCAGAACCTGAAACCTTTTCATTGGCCTTTTAGAGGTTCTGCTATTCTCCGCCTCATTTGCAATTACAAATTCTTTTCCTGCTCACTGTCATGCCCATCTGGATTTGGGGGAACATAATGTAATGATTATAGAGGCGCAAAAATACAAGAATGGCCCTGTTTCTCTTAACTCCTTCTACCACATCATAGTGACACTTTGTATAAAATTGGTCAGCGAGACAGTTAAATCCAAAATAAAATCAAATACTGCATGTTCAATTTGTAATAACTTACATTTTATTTACATAGAGATCTGTGGTACATATGGATGAGCGCAGAGAAGAACAGATTGTACAGCTGCTGAATACTGTCCAGAGCAAAAATGAAAAAGAACAAGAAGCTATGTCTTGGTGGTCAGATGAAGAAGGGTAATAAGAGCATTCAATTTTTTTTTGTTTTAGACAAAGTTACTTTATTTTTCAGTAGAAATTAAAAACCAAGTAAGGACAGCTTAAGAATAGTAAAACAAATAATACAATCTAATCTCATTTCATGTCCTGATTATAAGTTTTGAGATTACATGTATCAGTTTATAACTATCCCCAACTTATAGTAGGGTTCAGTTTAATAACTCCAGTGAAAGGAGAGTAGACCATCACCTAAGACAATCTGTTCTAGTATTAAATAGAATAGAATAGAAGAACTTTATTGTCATTGTACAAGTACAACGAAACTATGGATGAACCCCAGCAACTGTTTGCAATACAATAAAACCAAAGCACTTAAAGATGAAAATAAGAAAAATAGAATACCCACTTCTCCATTTGCAATTTGAGAGTACAATATCTGCAAATATACACAAAATATACATCCAACACTGACTGTGATGCTTGCCAAGTGTAATACACAAGAGATGGATTATACTGTTATATGTTATCATACATCTGAATGAGGTATTGCGGTTTCACCTCTTTTCACATCTTAATAAGGTAGTGACTTATATTTATTTGCAGTACCGATGGCCCAGGGAAAGAAACTATTTGTTAGTCTAATGGTGTGGGGTTTTATTGACCTAAAGCACTGTCCAGGCGGCAACAGGTCAAAAAGATAATTGCCAGGGTATGAGGGATCTTCTATGATGGCCTTGATTCTGCTTTGGCAGCGGGACCTGGCTAAGTCTTCCAGGGAGGGCAGAGGGCAGCCAGTGATCTTTTGAGCTGTGTGTATCATCCTCTGTACAGTTTTCCTGTCCTCAGCTGAGGAACCTGCATATCACACACCCAGACAGTATGTCAGAGTGCTCTCCACAGAGGCTTTATAGAAAGCCAGCAACAGCTTCTCTTCCAGATTGTTTTTCCTGAGGACCCGCAGGAAGTGCAGCCACTGCTGAGCCTTCTTCACTATAGCCTTGCTGTTAGGGGACCAGGAGATATCAGTTGAGATATGGATGCCAAGGAATCTTACGGTAGAGACAGTTTCTACTCGTTCTCCATTGATATTGAGTGTGGCGTGGTCCTGTCCATGTTTCCTGAAGTCCATAATCAGTTCTTTGGCTTTATGGACATTCAGTGACAAAATGTTCCGTGAACACTGGACAGACATATTCTTTACTTCTGCCCTATATGCTGTCTCATCCTCTCTGGAGATGAGACCAATCATGGTCGTATCGTCTGCAAACTTTATGATGGTGTTTGTTGCGTAGCTTGGTGAGTAGTCAAAGGTGTACAAGGCATATAACGGGGCTCAAGATACAACCCTGGGACCAGTACTGAGTGTAATAGTGGAAGAAAGGTGGGGGCCAAGTCTAACAGACTGTGGCCTGTTTGTCAAAAAGTTCTTAATCCAGGAGCATGTGGGGGTGTGGACCTGCAGATTATACAGTTTGGTTACTAGTATATCTGGGATGATAGTGTTAAACTCAGAGTTAAAGAGCATCCTCACATAGCTCTTGTTTGTTCTCCAGATGACTCAGCATTCTATGAAGTGTGATGGCCACAGCATCTTCTATAGATCAGTTTGCTCTATAAGCAAACTGATGTTGATCACGGGGGGGCAGGAGGCAGTCTCTGATGTGCTGTGAGACTAGTCGCTCAAAAACCTTCATGATGGAGCTTGTTAACGCTATGGGCCTATAGTAATTGAGTCATTTGTTATATAGTCATTTGTTTTTTTGGGAATGGGGATGATGGTTGCAGCCTTCAGGCATTGTGGGGTGATGGCATGTGTTAAAGAAAGATTGAATAGCTCTGTAAGTATTTCTGCCAACTGGTCAGCATACACTTTTAACTACTGCACCAGGAATGCCATCAGGCCCTGCAGCTTTCCTAGAATTTACTGCTCTCAGTGTTTTTCTCACCTCATGCACCTAAAGAGAGAGGTGCAGCATCATGGTCCTCGTGAGGCAGTATGTCCAAGTTCTTGGTGGTCTCAAAGAGTGCAAAAAAGCTGTTTAGCTCCTCTGCCAGAGTGCTAAAGCTCTCGCTGTTTGTTGGCCCCTGGCCTTTATAGTTGGTCAGGGTCTGTATCCTCCTCCACATCTGCCGTGAGTCACTGTCAGTAAAATGGCCCTCAACCTTCCTCCTCTACATCTCCTTAGTATGTTTGATGCCCCTTCTCAACTCAGCTCTGGCAGTGCTGTACTGTAAGGTGTCACCTGCTTTAAAAGCCAGGTCACGGGCCCTGATCAGAGCCTGGACTTTGCTGGTCATCCAGGGTTTCCTGTTTGGGAAGGTCTGTATCCGTTTGTCCACAGTGACATTTTCTACACAGGTCTTCATGTATAAAAGCACAGTCTCTGTGTATAACTCGAAGTCCTGTTGTTTAAAGATGCTCCAATCTGATGCAAAACAATCCTAAGTTGGGAGAGGGCATTTTCAGGCAAGCATCTAATAGTTTGACTGCTAGGTTTTGTTCTCTTCCTAAGGGGAGTGTAGGCTAGTAGTAAAAGCAGGATGAAATGGTCTGATTGTCCTAAGTGGGAGAGATTTTGCTGCATAAACATGCTTGATATTTGAGTACACATGATCAAGTGTGTTTTTTTCCCCTAGTTGGGCACTTAACATGCTGGTAAAGTTTGGGGAGCACAGTTTTTAGGCATGCTCTATTGAAATCCCCAGCAATGATGTGAACGCCCTCAGGATGAACTCTCTGTTGCGTGGTAATTATGTCTTGAAGGTGACCGAGCGCCATGCTAACATTAGCATCTGGAGGTAAATATACAGCAGTGATGGTAACTACCGTTAGCTCCCGTGGCAGATAAAATGGTCTACACTGAACAGTCATGGCCTCTAAATCTGGTGAGCAATGGCTGTTTGTTATTTTGCTGTTTGTGCACCAGTCTTTACGTACATAAATAATTAAGCCCCCTCCCTTTCTCTTACCGGAGGCTATATTGCGATCTTGATGGTGCAAGGTCTGATCCGCTAGCTCCATTGTAGCATCAGGGATTTGCGGGTGCAGCCAGGATTCTGTGACGATTAGTAGACAGCACTCACGAATTATGTGATTGTGGGAGATCTGCAGCTGTAGTTCACCCACTTCGTTTACGAGGGATCTGGCGTTTATGAGGAACATAGATAGTAATGGGGGTTTCTGCAATCTCTTCCTCAATTGAGTTAGCAGACCCGCTCTGCATCCCCGCTTCTGTTTTCTCTCCCTACGCTGTCTTCTACACTTGCTTAATCCGACAGCAATCCACGGAGGTCCTGGAGATCTTACTATCTCCAATGGGATATTGTGGGATTCTGTATAAGCATAGGTGACTTCAGTTTTGAGTTGCTGTCCTATGCTTATCAGGTCTTCTCGACAGTATGTTAGTCCGTTGCAGGATGGAGTAAAATGCAGGAACAAAAAGAAATAAAAACACAAAAAGAAGAACAGTCGTCAGGAGCATTGAGCCACTGCGACCATGCGCGCCGCCATCTTGTGGCCAAAAAAACAAACAAACACCAGTTTTCACTGTTGGCTTCTCCCCCATTTATAATCAAACCTACTTTCTTGTCATGTATATATTTGTTTCTTACCTGTCTTCTGCATGAAATCTAAATGGTACTGCCTGTCTTTTCCATGACAGCCCTCCAAATACTTGAAGACAGTCTTCTTTCTTCCAGACTAAACATAGTCGACGAGCCTCCAACTGTTCCTTTTAATCTTTATCTTTCAGCCCTTTATCATCTTGGTTGCTCTTTAAATTGCAGTGTCAGAATAAAGTAATATTTTTGTCTTGGTCAAATACTATTAGTTTCTTGTGGTACATTGAGTCAGGTACTTTACTGTAGGCAAGATCCACTAAGTCTTCACATAATTGGTCAGGTAAATAGATTGTTCTATCAAAAAGGAGGATTTGAGTGTTTGGCCATGATTTATTCCTGCTAAATCCATTCTACCTCTTGTCATTATATATTCTTTCCTGTATGCTGGCTGATTAATATTTGATCCATTATATGCCACAGATTGACAATGTTGTAGCCAATGGAAATTATGACTAATATTTGCCTTTCTCCTGTTCTCCTTTCCTGTATGCTGGCTGATTAATATTTGATCCATTATATGCCACAGATTGACCATGTTGTAGCCAATGGAAATCATGACTAATATTTGCCTTTCTCCTGTTCTCTGGCAATATTTTTATCTTCCGTAATTTCCATTGTCCATGCTACCTGAAACCAGTTCTAGCTGAATCTCTATTGGAGAGGTGAGAGTGGAATGAAGAATAAGTAGTGTATGTATAAATCCAGGTAGTCCTTGTTTAACAACCACAACTGGTACTGGCAACTCTGTTTTTGAAGTAAAGCAAATGCTAAGTAAAACTGTAACTGCTTATGAACTTCAACATTCCTTTGTTCTAAAGACCTGATAAGG
Source organism: Bungarus multicinctus (assembly GCA_023653725.1). Classification (NCBI taxonomy): domain Eukaryota; kingdom Metazoa; phylum Chordata; class Lepidosauria; order Squamata; family Elapidae; genus Bungarus; species Bungarus multicinctus. Next base: position 28,072,108 of record CM042844.1, read on the forward strand.
TTGTAAATGTGACGATTGATCATAAAGTTACTTTTTAATCACTGTCATAACTGCAAATGATTGGTAAGTAAGGCAGTTGCTAAACAAGAACTGCCCATACACACACACAACCATTTGCTTATTTGCTGTTGTTGTGAAGCATATAACAACAAAGCTTTTTAGTTTGACACATTGTCCATAGGTATTGGCATTGTCCATAAGTATCAGACAGAGAAATCTGTTGAACTTTTGGTATTTATAGATGATCATCTTAAATTGTCTTTTCAAAATGAATTACTTTAAATTATATATGATAACTCTAATCCTGTGAATAACTTATATGTTGAAGTTTGATTGCTAATGATGATGAATATCACTATTCTTTACATAAACAGTTGATGTAAAACTATCTGTCCTTTACTGTCATATTATTCTAAATACCATTCCCAACACTTTTTCTGAATGTTGTCTCCATTGACAATAGATTTTTTTGTATCTTTAGTTACAAAATTCAACAGCCCACTGAGGTCAGAGGCAGCCATGATAAAGTTTTAGTCTGCAGCTTATTTGAGACAGTACTGTGAGTAAGCAGAGGGCGAATGGCAGATTAATACAGGTGAAAAGAAAGTACAGATAATATCTGATTCTGCCACATTCATTAAAATTAATAGCAACTACTTAATTGTAGATGAGCAAATAGTTATAGACCAGACTTTTATGATTAAATATACGTTTCAATAACATGCATTTTTTCACAGTAAGAATACATGCAATTATTCTTTTCCAGGTATACAAAGGAGGTTCCTACTAAAACAAAACCTGCGGTGGAAAATCCTGTTGTGGAGAAGGCTCCTGAAAAGAGAAGGCCAGTACTGGAAAAATCATTTCTGGTTCAAGATTCAGATTATCTCTTACAAGAAAATATGCCTGATAGTGACTTAGATGAACAATTTAAAGAAGAACTGAGAAAGAAAAAATCTGATTCAAGATATATTGAGATGCAGGTACTGAGATTTTGTCAATGGCAGGATACAACTTCTTAAAAGTCGTCTAAGATTTATTTTATTACTTCAAAATTATAATAAATTGTACAAAAAAGGCAATATAATTCAATAGAGCATGAGGTATCAATTTTACAAATCTAGAATCAGACTTAATTTCTGAGTTGATACATATAGGTCTAGGAATAATGAAAATAAATTGGCAATTTAAATCACATTGAATTTAGTTTCAGAGAAGTTAGGATAAAGCCTTATTTCTTAGTACATAAGTAACTTAGTTTGTGTCAGCAAAGAAGGTACCAAGGTAATTAAACAAGACCAAACATAGTCTTAAACCAGGATTATGGGTAAGTGATTTGGCAGATGGAGTACATTCAATAAGTGTTAGAACTGTAATAGATCGGGAAATGTTTTTGGTGTCTTGGTAAAGTGAAATAATAAAACTTACTAGGCTCAAGAAACTCATGCATTGGGCTAACAAATGAGATACATAGGATTCTGAATCAAATATTGTTATAACCAATAAGAGAAGACTAATTGGAGGAGATACATAAGTAAATTCAGTTATGTTTTCTCTGCATACCTTTAGAGTATCATTTTTGTTTCAAACCAGTGTTGTTCAGTTAACAACTTCATGTGTAAAAGTATGTGGATATCAGCTTGTTGTTAAGTAGGATAAGCATTCATTTCACCTTTAAATTGTGATAGCGAGCAGCTGATCTGCAGTAGGCAGTTTGTCAGAGCTTTGGCTTATTTGAGGCTAGCACTCCAGTGATGTCACTAGTATGACTTAGAAAATGGTATGCTAAGGTATCTCTTTAACAGAGACACTATCTCCTAAATATTTAGTACACTTTGTCTTCAATTGATATATAATGACACTTTTTTAAAAAATATTAAATATAAATAGAGAACTGAAATCTATTGAATAGGGGATATCAGGGAATTTATGTCTTATAATGCTATTGAACTTTTAAGAAAAATGAATTATGAAGTAACCAAGTTTCATGTTCTTTAATTTGCAGAGATTTCGTGAGAAATTGCCTTCCCACAGTATGAGGAAGGTATGGAATATTTATTAAAAAATAATTTGTTTGCATCTTTAACAGAATTTGGATAAAGAGGTTTAATATGAACAAAATGAATGCTAAATAGCACAAGAGAAATCTCAATAACATATTAAAAAGTAGTGTAATAGGATGATTACTCTGAAGGAGTTGAAGCTTGATATTACACTATAATAGGTGTCAAACTCGATTTCATTGAGGGCCACATTAGGGTGGTATTTGACCTTGGGGGGCTGGGTTTGGCATGGCCAGTCAATGTCACTCATGTTGGGGGCTCCCAAGCTCTGTTTTCAGCTATGATGGCCTCCTCCAACCCTCTGGCAGTGAAAATGAGTTTGGAAGGGCCGCCTGCCACTGTTTTTTTCACAATTTCCAGGTCAGCCCTGCGAGCCAGATCTAAGCACTCCATGGGCCGGATGTGGCCTGCGGGCCTTGCTTGGAATCCCTGCACTATAACATCAAATTTAATGACCAATTTTTATAAAATTGCCATCTAGTCTTCATGCTGAGACAGTTAGGAACCTAATATTAAAACACCACTTTTAGTTAATGTGGTTGGCTAAAAATATAAACTGTAACTCAAGAAATTAAGTAGATGCTTATAAAACTGTTAAAAACTGTTATTGCATTAATGCTAACATTTATTGTGAAGCCATCTTAACAATCTTAAAGGAGACAACTTTTTAGCAAAAAAATGTCCCTTTTTAACATGTAAGGCTTGTGCCAGCCATAGTACAAGGTAGAACACAAGCTGTTTTTGTTTCTATTTAGTTCTATGTATTAATCCATTTTTCTGATCGAATAATTAAGAATAAATGCAAACATTTCAGATATAGTGCAGCTGTTTTCTTTACTGGAGATGCATCAAATGATAAGCATTTGGTTTCAGCAAATCCAGACTGCTTTTTAATTCCCAACATGTCTGTTGTTTTTTTTTCCCCAAAGGGGCTACAGTTGATATAATTGTTTCTGGCTATGTTATGCATCTTTTAAAATGATTTAAAATTTTATTTAGAGAAGCAGTTCAGACATAAACAAAATTGAAACCAAGCACTAACTTTATCAGTGTGTAATGTGAATTTTATTTGCTTCATCGATGAATTGGTGCATGGATACGCAGGTGTTGCATTTATACACACAGAGTGATCACTTTTATGTTTTTCAAAACAGGAGCTTGTCAACCTTATAAATAATAGCCGGGTAACTGTAATAAGTGGCGAGACTGGTTGTGGAAAGACGACCCAGGTAACCCAGTTCATTTTGGATGACCATATTGAAAGAGGAAAAGGATCTTCTTGCAGGATTGTGTGCACTCAGCCTAGGAGAATCAGTGCTATTTCTGTAAGTGGTATTTAACTCCTTTTTGTAATTAAAAGTAGTAACTATGTTTTAGAGAAACTTAGATTTTAATAAAGTATTTCTTTTTTAAAAAGGTAGCAGAAAGAGTTGCAGCAGAAAGGGCTGAAAGCTGTGGTAATGGAAAAAGCACAGGATATCAAATTCGCCTTGAAAGGTATGTTATTCTTGTTTACAACCTGATATTTCACAGAATGCAGATACTCTTGAACATTTTCCAGTCAGTTGGAAGTATAGTTAAGATTTGGATGGCTAGATCAAATTTTATTTGATTTTTATAGGCAAGAATGATTTATGCATCACAGTCAATAACTTGAACAAAAAGAAAGCTCTGAAGATCGATCGGTCTTTAAAATCATATACATGATTGCACAACGTTCAGAGACTCCACTGATGTGTTTGAGTTGCAGCTTAACAATATTAGTTTTGTAGCCAAGCAATATTTTACTGTGAAAATATTGATAGAAAGAGAAATCATTAGCCACATTCTTGCATATATGTAAAGATACCTATATAATTACACCCTTATTTTTCTAACACTAAAAAGAGACACATAGACAGTGATTGACATAAAGAAAGGTTGAAATGATACTATTTGGAAAATAGTAATGAAGAATTGGGGGATTTATGAAGATGGGGAAATTTATGAATTTATGAAATTGCAGTGTCCGACTGAATGATGTAAGAAGAAGAATGATCATATCTAGAAATGGATCAGGAGAAAAAAGGGATAAAAAATAAGTAAGATGTCTTATTTCAGAATGAAGGAAATGCATAGGGCCTCATTTTGAATATTGACACACATACTGAGGTGTAAGTTAGGCTTTAATGTGCTGCCTTTACAAATGCCTGTTTGTTCTAGAAACAGCCAAATAAGTTCAAAGAAAGAACAATGGGGATAATTAAGTTATTACAGGTTTCTGAAGCAAACTGTGTGATAAAATGTTTTTTATTAGTAAGGCTAAAACAGAGAAACATTTGGAATAAAGATAAAGTGGATTATCTATCAATTCATTGGTACTATCTATTTTCTGCCATGTTGAAGTGGGTAAGTTGTTGGGATTTATATTTACCAGTGTTTGAAAGAATTAGGATGATTGGCAGCAAGATCACAAAATGCAAGCTGTCATGACTGGTTTTCAGGACCATAAGACTGATTTTTGATATCGCTAGCTAGGCAAAACAAACCATAACTTAAGAGTAAATTAAACAAAGGATGACTTCTGGATCAAACATTGATCGAATGACTTGTGCTACTGTGGCCAGAATGTGTGCTTGTTGCTATTTCCTTGAATGTTGCTTCATTTGTACTGTGCTTTGTGCTGAAGTTAAAGTTCATAGCAAAACACAGTGCAGGTGGTCTTTGTTTAGTGACTACAGTTTAGACTAACAACTCAGTTGTTTAGTGAAGCAGTTACTACAACTGTGTTTATGATCTTTGTTCAGCTTTCGTTTCTTTTACAGACCTGTGAAGTTGCTATTTGCAATGATTAGACATAAAGTTACTTTTTCATTAACATTGTAATTGCAAATGGTTGCAAAATGAGGCAGTTGCTAAACAAGGTTTATCAACATTATAGTACCCAGAATAGTGCTTATGTGATTACATTGGAAGTGGCTGCTCTTTATCTTTTATTTTTACACTGGATTATTCAGTATTTGAATAAGCTATAGTTTACTGAACTCATGCTTCAATTCCAATGACTTTTTTTAAAAAAGCTGAACAACTACTATTTAAACAGTAGATTAGGGTGTTGTTTTGTTCCAAATAACAAGCTAACAGAATAACAGAGTTGGAAGGGACCTTAGAGGTCTTCTAGTCCAACCCCTACTCATGATGCTCATGACTCTAAAGATGATTCAGGAAAGAACCCACAAATTAAAGAATAATAGTATTGTTTAAAAATGGATGGATTTAATAAAATGAACAAATTTTGCAAGATTTTGATATTCTCTTTTTAAATCTCCATATATTTTGGGCATCTATGTCACAAATCATGTTTTGATGATTTTATGAGAAGTAAAACTATTATTATTTTTATTTTAGTCTGAAATTATGGGCAGTTCTCTTGTCCACCATGAGTACTTCTTAAATCACCTAGAGGTTTTTTTTTAGTATAATTAATGTAGTACTATTTGTGCAGAACTAATTCCAGATATTCATTTCTGTAAAAAGTTTCTCCCATTCTTTAGTGCAACTAGAATCCAATAGCCATTTTCCTGACATTTTTTCAGCACCACCAAAATCTTTTTGTATACTATTCAAGCAGCTTATAGACTATTTCTAATGCCAGTGGAATATGATGCAAGTTTTAATCCACTCTTGATTTTAATTGAGATTTTGTCTCAGGAAATGTGTTGATAGAATTATAGTTGTCATCTTTATTTTGCACTGCTACTCATTTCATTTGAATCTTAATAAGTGTACAGAGCTGTTGCTGAAGTCATATTGATTCATTATAGCTTTTAAAATTCTATGTCTCCTCCTAGTCCTCTATTGATTTTTTCAAATGCAAAAAAGGGGAACTGAAGTATTCTTAATGGATTTCTTTCAGCCGGTTGCCAAGGAGACAAGGTTCAATTTTATACTGCACAACAGGAATTGTCCTGCAGTGGCTCCAGTCAGACAAGTATGTATTTCTTTTATCAAGAATCAGTAAATGAGCTTTTCAAGGATTTATTTAATGGAACATTTGTTGCTGCTAATTATAGTACTTGCTGTGGCTAGTCATTTCCATTTACCTACAACTTTTTAATTGTATTTCCTAGTTTTGAAAGCCACTATGTTATTTCCTTTGTATTTTTTGTTGTAGACAATTGTCCAGTGTAAGTCATGTAATCCTTGATGAAGTCCATGAGAGAAATCTTCAATCAGATGTTTTAATGGCAATAATTAAAGACCTCCTGAATGTACGACTAGATTTGAAAATAATTCTGATGAGTGCTACACTGAATGCTGAGAAGTTTTCAGATTATTTTGGTATACGACATACTCAAATTTTAATATGTAAAACATAATTAGTTTTTTAACTATTGCTAATATTTAAAAATAAAGCAAGTCTACACTGAGAAATCAAGTGAGCATGAAACTAGTGTTGAATACTTCTGAATCAGAGTAACTAAATCAAAATGGCTAATGTATGGTGTGGTATGGTGTGGTTTGATTCTTTAAACCAAAGTAAGGTGCATATAAATTTGACAAATTTTGCAAAATATAAAGTGAGGTCAGGACAAAAATCAAACAATTTAATTTCAATTAATGTTTTATAGCATTTTTTTATTTGGGTAAAAAAATTAAGTTCTTATAACTTGGGGTGATGTCATAGCTGCACAGTGCAAAATAGGTGTTCCAAACTTAGCATAATATTTACATGTATGTTTACATATTTTGGAAGCCAGTAATTAAATGACTTTGTTGGAAAGTGGGGTTGGGATGTGCAGGTCCCCTTCTTAGTTCATTTCTTTGACACTTAGTTCATTTCTTTGAAGACCACAGCACAAAATCGATTTCTGGTATTTCATGTGTAGATAATTTAGAAGCACGATGAGGCTTTAGTTGGGTTTCTATTGTACTTTGCTGCTTGTTGTAGCAACCTTTCTTGAACTTATGCAAGTATAGCCTATAGATGCTGTCATCCAAGCAGCATCTTTACATGAATACTAACAATATTCCAAAGATGTTACAGGTTTACTCTTTTACCTTCTAATGCATAGATGAATTTGCAGTTGGGGTTTTTGTTTGTATAGTTTTATGTTCCTTATAGTATTCTTGTGCATATGTAAAATAATGTTTACATTCTTTTAAGAAATTAGATCAGTACAAAGTTTTTTTGAGAGTGTCTTTTATTCTGTATATGCTTCACATCCTTTTCTTCTGGTACAGTATTTTATGCCTGTTTCATTCACATAGCAGTCTGTTAAAAATGCTAGTGTTGTAATATTTTTTCTCTTCTTTACCGCAGACGGTTGTCCTATGATCCATATTCCTGGCTTGGCTTATCCTGTCAAGGAATACCTTTTGGAAGATGTAATTGAGAAATTACGGTAGGTCAAAAGATTCCTTTTTTCCTTTTCAGAATTAATTCTAATCTGGATTGAGCAACATATACATTTCAACCTATGCATAAGGTTTCCCTCTAATCTTTCTTCATATTCCCACACATGATCCTGTACCTAAATCTTTCAGAATAAATTTGAAGGTCAGTGGTTAATCTTTACTTGTTCAACAAATATTCAAAGTTGTGATGACACTGAATGACTGGTCTTGAAGTTCCAGCCATTGCATCACTCCCACAATCATGTGATCATGATCTGGGTGCTCAGCAACTGGCTCACGGAAGGGTTTGCAGCATCCCATGATCACACAATTGCAATTTGTAATCTTTCTGCCAGCTTCCTACAAGCAAGGTCAATGGGAATTGGGCACGGAAAGTTGCAAGTTGCTTCCACTGCTTTTCTCTCTTACAGAGAGAAAATTCAAAGGCTCTCATACTCCATAGCAGACTTGCAACCCCTCCTTCCCAATCTGCACACAATTGTGTGATGTCTCAACACTACGTTGCTCTGTAGTATTCACCCACCCTTTGGTCTGCTTGCAAGCTGCCCAGGATTTGCACCTTCCAGCCAGCTTCTGCATTGGCTTTGCTTATGGGAAGCTTGGCAGGAGGTTTCAAGTCACAGTCACGTGAGGTCCTTGCCCAACAACCCATGATTTTCATGTAGCTATGGCAATAATGGTGCTGGTATTGCTATTAACTGACATGGTCAACAGCTAAGTGATACAGTCACATGATGTAGTGCAGGGGTATCAAACTTGGGCTGCATTAGGATTGTGTTTGGCTTTGTGGGGGCTAGGGTATTAGTGGCCAGGGTGGGCATAGCCAGCTCAACACCATTCATGTCAGTGCCTGTGGTGGCCTGAGCACTCTGCTAGCAAAAACGGGCTCTCTAGCTTAGTTTTCAGCTGCGATGGCCTCCTGTAACTCTCTGCCAGTGAAAACAGCTCGGGTGGGTAAAGCACAGCCTCGCAAACTCCGTTTTTGTTGGCAGAGGCACTGCGGGATGGTCCTTCACTATTTCCAGGGGGGCCCTGCGGGCCAGATCTAAGCATCCCATGGGCTGGATGTGGCCCTTGAGTCTTGAGTTTGACACCCTTGATGTAGTGCTTTACGACTACATTGTTTACTGATAGAAATTATGTTCTCAATTACATTAAGCGAGGATTACTTGTAGTGCAGTCAAAAAAAAGTAGAAATCCATTTTGCAAGCAAATCTAATCATGTTACAAGTCTGTAATCATACATTGTGTCTGTTCGAAGGTACATACCAGAAAATACAGATCGCAGACCACATTGGAAAAAGAGATTTATGCAGGGACATATAAGCAGACCAGAAAAGGAAGAAAAAGAAGAAATTTATCATGAACAATGGCCAGATTATGTAAAGCAACTAAGAACACGGTATGTATATTTCCTATCCTTTTTTAAACTAACTTTCAAGATAACTCTTAATTTTTTTCTAAGGAAGCAAGTTATTGACTAACAGTTGACTTCATGATAAATATGTGAGATTCAGCAGCATACAAGTAGCAGTATTTTTAGAATTTTTGATAAGTGTATTGAATTCTCAGTAAATTAATTTATGACAAATTTACAGTAGATGTAAGCAGATGTGTAAGGGAAAGCAAAAAAAAGTTCTCATTGCCTGAAAACAAATAGTTTATTTAATGTAATTCCTTTTTAGAACTGTTACCCTGACCTTAACACATGTTATAATTAATTGTGGTTTTTTTTTCATATAACGAGAAGCAGCATAACCTTCTTAAGCATAGCAATTTTGTATTGGCTGTACTGATTCTTCATTCTCTACATGATTTCTAGATATTCAGAAGCTACAATTGATGCATTGGAAATGATAGATGATGATAAAATTGATCTTGATTTGATAGCAGCATTAATAAGATATATTGCTCTTGAAGAAGAGGTGAGTTTCTTATTGGCTAGTAGGCTGGCTGGCTTGTTTTATTTACTTGTTTGTTTAGTCATCTGCAGAGAAGTGTTAATATACATTGAGAAACAGTGAAAAGAGCCATATTGGTGTAATGATTAAGATGCTGGCCTAAAAATCAGGAGACTGAGTTCTAGTCCTGCCTTAGGCATGAAGGAGAGCTGGGTAACTTTGAACTACTCACTGTCTCTCAACCCAGCCCACCTCATGGGCTTGTTGTGTAGGAAGAGGACTAAGTATCTTTATCACATCGAGTTACTTATAAAGCAATAAAGGTGCAATAAAACATCTAAATAAAAAAGTAAATAAATACTGTTATTTACTGTATTGCCTATACAAGTGTTAATTTATATAGTATTGAATAATACGAAGCTATCAGATTTTGACACGCTATTAGACCATTATCTGATCACTTTAACCTTTTTTCAATAAATGATAAGCATGATGCAAGATCACTTCACTGCCATTCCAAACATTCACTTAAATATACGACTAGGAAGTAAATTTATAGGCTTGAATGGGTTGTTTTAAGAACTACTTCATGTTTATAAACAGAAAATACACGTTCTTAAGCTACTTAGCTTGAGAGAAAAACATTCAAACTTTTTTTTGTATTTCTTTGTTAAGATAAGAAGAGGTTAATATAACTTACATTTCTGAAGTTCCAATTTGGTCTAGTGGAAATGGGATGAAAATGAGAAGGTGGAGATAGTTTTTAATGTATGGTGTGTGAATAGAATTGTGTCTGCTTTATATAAAAATATATGTTGTCCTCTTTTAATTTCATTGGCACAGTATATCCTTTGGTTGTTGGTGGCTGGAAAAAAAAAAAGAAAAAAACTAGGCCTTGGCTTCAGATGAGGGTTGGCCTATCTCTGTTTAAACAAGCTCTATTTAAAAAGTTTGGCCTAGAATTTTGTATGCTATATTTATGAATTTTAAAATGCAGATTTGTTGTTTAACATACCTGTTTTATATCCAGGAAGGCGCAATTCTGGTATTTCTTCCTGGATGGGATAACATTAGCACACTGCATGATCTTCTGATATCTCAAGTTATGTTTAAATCAGGTAAATTTTTAAAATTGAAATAGTTTCTATTTCATATGGTAGACTAGACTTTTTGTAGAATAATTCAGTAAATCATTTTCAGACATACACTATATTGGCTTACATTATCTTACAATTTGGAAGTGGAATGAAGAACTAAATCAACACTGTTGAGCAACTATTCTAATTCATAAAGCTATGTATATCTATGTTATGTTGAATAATAATGGCATTAGTTGCATAGTTGGAAAGGCATCACAGTAAGTGATAATAGAATTTAAGGGATAGCTCAAGGAGATGATGATAATAATAGCAGCAACAATAACAGAAACATATTCTAGCCCACTGTAATGACTCTGGGGCTTTGGCTGATTAATTCTAGTGTAATAGATTTAAACTGCAATCCAATGTCTGTACAGTTCTGTGAAAAAAACATTTATCCCTTTCATATTTACATTTCTGAATGTTGCATGCCTTTACCAGTGAACTTATATAGGTTTTGCTAATGTATTAAGGAAATCTAACTAAACAGATAGCACTTAATATTTAGTGATTTTTTTCATTTATTTCATAAACATTTATTTAACAAGCTGTAAACACCTTGAATTGCACCTAGAAGCAAATTGGCAGCCAATGCACCTCACGGAGCTGTGATGTTACATAGACAATTTTTCGGTCACAAGAACTGTCCATGCCACCACAATCTACACCTCTGCACCAGCTGTAGCTTCTGAATGCTTTTCAAAGGTAGCCCCATGTAGAGTGCACTATTTATTTATTTATTTTATTTATTCTAGGTTTTATATACCGCTCTTCTCCCGAAGGACTCAGGGCGGTGAACAGCCAACTAAAATACATGTATACAAATATAAATAGTTAAAAAAGAATTAAACCCTAGGCTGTCCCTATAAAAATCTAAAAACCCCAATTAAAATAAATTAAAACTTTGTACACCCATCCCAACCAATCCAAAAACCCCATTTAAAATCCCATTTGAGTCAGCTCAGGCCGGCCTGCTCGAAGAGCCAGGTCTTCAGGTCACGTCTGAAGGCCCTCAGGTCACTAGTCGTTCGTAATCCAGGGGGCATCCCATTCCAAAGGGCGGGTGCCCCCACAGAGAAGGCCCTATTCCTCGGGGTCACCAGACGACACATAGAAGGCGTCGGGACCCGGAGGAGACCCTTTCTGTGGGAGCGCACCGGTCGGTGGGAGACTACTGGCAGAATGCGGTCTTGTAAGTATCCTGGTCCGATGCCATGGAGCGCTTTAAAGACCAAAACCAGTACTTTAAAGCGAACCCGGAAGGCCACTGGCAACCAATGCAGCTCGCGCAGAAGGGGCGTCACGTGGGAGTATCTCGACGCCCCCATAACCACCCGCGCGGCTGCATTCTGTACCAGTTGAAGCCTCTGAGTGCTCCCCGCAGGGAGCCCCATGTAGAGGGCATTACAGTAGTCCAGACGGGAGGTGACCAGGGCATGAGTGACTGTGCGTAAGGCGTCCCGATCAAGAAAGGGCCGCATCTGGCGTATCAGGCGAACCTGACAAAAAGCCCCCCTGGAGACGGCTGTAATATGATCTTCCAAAGACAGCCGTACATCCAGGAGGACACCAAGATTGCGGGCCCCTTCTGTGGGGGTCAAGATCTCATCCCCAATAGCCAGCGATGGAGTCAGCTGACTATATCAGGCCGCCGGAAACCACAGCCACTCGGTCTTGGAAGGGTTGAGTCGAAGCCTGTTTTCGCCCATCCAGTTCCGCACAGCCTCCAGGCAACGGGCCATAACCTCCACAGCATCGTTGGGGTGGTTTGGGGTGGAGATGTATAGCTGAGTGTCATCAGCATACAGATGGCATCTCACCCCAAAACCACGGATGATCTCTCCCAGCGGCTTCACATAGATGTTGAACAGAAGAGGGGAGAGGACCGACCCCTGAGGCACCCCACACATGAGGGGCCTAGGGGTGGACCTCTCCCCCCCCGTCAACACCAATTGCGAGCGGTCCGAGAGGAAGGACGAGAACCACCGCAAAACGGTGCCCCCAATTCCCAACCCCTCCAACCGCCGCAATAGGATACTATGGTCGATAGTATCAAAAGCCGCCGACAGATCTAAGAGGACCAGGACAGAGGAATAACCTCTGTCACGGGCCCTCCAGAGATCATCTACCAACGCGACCAATGCTGTTTCAGTACTGTGCCCGGGCCTGAAGCCCGATTGGAACGGATCTAAATAGGATGCTTCCTCCAGATACTGAGGGAGCTGACGCGCCACCACACTCTCAACAACCTTCGCCACAAAGGGAAGGTTGGAGACAGGACGATAGTTATTCAAAAGAGCCGGGTCCAGGGAAGGCTTCTTGAGGAGGGGCCGCACCACCGCCATTTTCAGGGCGGTCGGAAGCGCCCCCTCCGTCAACGAAGCGTTGACAATCCCCTGGAGCCAGCCTCGTGTCACCTCTCTGGAGGTAGAAACCAACCAGGAAGGGCACGGGTCCAATAAACATGTGGTGGCATTCAGCCTCCCCAGAAGTCTGTCCACACCCTCGGCGGTCACAGGATCGAACTCTTCCCAGATAACCGTCTCAAGACCTGCCCCGGACACCTCCCCCGGGACCACCCAACTGGAGTCCAGCCCATCCCGAATCTGGGCGATTTTATCATGCAGAAATCGGGAAAACTCTTCTGCTTTACCCTGCAAGAGGTCCTCCCGCGCTCTCGGCTCAAGCAGGGAGCGGGTCACTCTAAACAGGGCAGCAGGCCGATTTTCTGCAGACGCAATAAGGGCGGAGAAGTGTGAACGCCTCGCCGCCCTTATCGCCACTAGGTAGGTCCTAATATAGGACCTCACCTGTGTCCGATCAGACTCAGCACGACTGGCCCTCCAGATACCCTCCAGACGTCTTTTCCGGCATTTCATCCCCCTCAGCTCCCCCGTAAACCACGGAGCCAGGTGGGATCTATGCCGAGTCAGAGGTCGCAAAGGCACAACTCGGTCCAGAGCCTCCGCGGCCAACCTATCCCAGGTGGCCACCAAGTCTGTGGCCGAGTTATGAGCCAGAGTTTCAGGAAATGGCCCAAGCTCCATCTGGAACCGTTCCGGATCCATCAGGCGCCTGGGGCGGAACCATCTCCTCGGCTCCGCCTCCCTGCGATGGGGGGTGGCGGCACCGAAGTCCAGTCTAAGAAGAGAATGATCGGACCATGACAAGGGTTTTATGACTAGATCTCCAACACGATCATTCAACCACTGACCAGAGGCGAAAATCAGGTCCAGTGTGTGTCCCCCCGTGTGAGTGGGGTCAGAAACTAATTGGGTCAGATCCATGGCCGTCATGGAAGCCAGGAACTCCCGGGCCACCCCAGAGGTTTCCCCGAGCGAAGGCAGGTTGAAATCACCCATGACTAAAAGCCTGGGGGTTTCAACCGCCAGCCCGGCTATCACCTCGAGGAGCCCGGGCAGGGCCGATGACACGTGGCAGGGAGCCAGGTACGTTATCAACAGGCCCATCTGAACCCCCCGACCCCACTTCACAAAGAGAGACTCACAACCAGCCGTCTGAGGAACAGTGGCCTCCCTAGGACAAAGGACTTCTCTAATAATCGCCGCCACCCCACCACCCCTTCCCTGAGATCTCGGTCGATGGAATGCTTGGAAACCTGGTGGGCAAATCTCTACCAGAGGGACACCGCCCTCTGGGCCCAACCAGGTTTCGGTAACCCCTGCCAGGTCCGCACCCTCCTCCTGAATGAGATCGCAAATCAGGGGGGCCTTGTTAACGACGGACCTGGCATTACATAACATCAGCCGGGTACTCAGGGCAGCAGTGAGACTAGAACCTGAATAGCTAAGCACAGTATACTTGCAATATAATTTGAAAAAGATCTTAACGATTATCCATTTTAGAATAGCTGTACATACATATAATGTTTACTGGGACAGCGTGAACTATTTTAAATAGGATTTTCAAGAGTATATTAGTGTAAAGAAAGCATTCTCCTGTTCCTGAAGCATTAAAGTAGTAGCATCCTCTGTAAAGATAGATGTGCCTGTTTCAAAATTCCCTTCCACATATAAATTGTTCACTTTGTTCACAGGAACATGGACTTTGAGAGAATCTTTGGAGCAACTTTCTCCGTCCCGTCCCATTTCTCCCCGCTGTTAAAATTGTACAATTGGAATGGAGAACAATCTAGTTAACCATTTGTAACACATAGAAAAACTAAATTATTCTTGAGAAATAATTCTTCAGCTTCTCCTTAAAAATAGCAGAGATGGAATACTCCAATATCCATAGATGAAGAGATCCATCCCTTCCAATGTTTTACACACTGCTGGCTGCTGTGAAATTTTGATTAAATATTTATCATTATTCTTTCTGTCAAATCCATCCATCCCAATTTATTCAATACCTATCCTAATATTGAAAATGTACAGTGTTTTTATCTTAGTAACAACAAATGTGACTGTATTAAAAATCATATTTAATAAAACTTAAGTTTTTAATTAGTTGGAAAGTATCTTTGAGAACTGTACAGCTTCATTGTTTTTTTATTCTTAAACTCTACTTTTTTCTGTTTATAACTGAATTTCACATACAACATCATGTGTATTTTAATTTTCAGATAGGTTTGTCATCATACCTTTGCATTCATTAATGCCTACTGTTAACCAGACTCAGGTATGTATAACTAGTGCTAACCATATTAACTTTATCTGTAGTAGTAGTCCTCCCATACTGACTGTATCATTTGATGACTGTTTAAAGTTACAACAGCGTAAAAAATAATAGCTTTACAACCAGTGCTTGCATTTATGACTGTTGCAGCATCTCACAGTCATGTAATCATTGTTAGGGTGCTTTGCAACCTGGCATTTAGTCATTTATCACATTTCTACATCACGTGACTGGATGATTATAACAAGAAACATATCATAGTATAAAAGGAGAAATAAAAACAGAGGTTCAAGATCCATAGACTAGAACACTGGGTCATATCTTAACAAAATGAAATTTAATGTAGAGAAAAGTAAAATCCCACCCTTAGTCAAGAAAAACCAAAAGTACACATATAGACTGAGTGAAACCAGACTTAATAGCAATAACTGTGAGAGGGATCTTGGAGTCTTAGTTGACAATCAGCTAAATACGAGCCAGCAGTGTGCAGCAGCAGCCAAAAAAGCTAATGCAATCCTAAATTGCATTAACAGAGGGATACAATCGAGATCAAGTGAGGTACTAATATTACTTTATAAAGCATTAGGAAGACCACATCTAGAGTACTGCATCCAGTTTTGGTCACCACACTATAAAAAAGATGTTGAGTAAAGTACAGAAAAGAGCAACCAGGATGATTAGGGGACTGGAGACTAAAAGATATGAAGAACAGTTACAGGAACTAATAGGTAGTCTAGTGAAGAGAAGGACCAGGGGAGACATGATAGCAGCGTTCCAATATTTGAGAGGCTGCCACATAGAGGAAGGGGTCAAGCTATTTTCTAAAGCACTTATAGGCCAGACAAGGAATAATGGATGGAAACTGAACAAGGAGAGATTTAATTTGGAAATAAGGATAAACTTTCTGACAGAACAATCAATCAATGGAACAGCTTGCCCTTGGAAGTTGTAGGAGCATCATTACTTGAGACTTTCAAGAAGAGATTGGACTGCCATTTGTTAGAAATGGTATAGGGTCTCCCGCTTGGGCAGTGGGTTGAGCTAGATGACCTACAAGATCCCTTCCAACTCTGATTATCTGTTAAATCTGTTAGAGGTGGAGGGAACAACTTCATATCATCAACCACCCACAAGATTGCATATCCCTTCCCTTTTATACCTCCCTGCCAACTGGCAAAGTCAGATCTGATCCCCTTTTGTGTGGTTTGCAACTGGCTTGCAACAGAGTTAATATATATAATAAATATATCTCTCAGATAAAGAATATAATGCTTTAATTAGGGGAAGTTATCCTACTTTCAAGCACTTATTTTTCAAGATTAAAGATTATTGGTGGTAGTCAAAAAGATTTTGACATAACAAGAATAGATCACTTGTCTTTGGCACTTGAGTATGTGAAGAGTGGCACAAATCCCACTGATTTGAGCAAATCTATATATAAGAAGTTTAGCTCCAGCTTCTGTATTTCAAAATTTTGTTTCTATTTGATTGCTAGTACTTGCTATTTAAATAATGTGTTTCAAATTCATTGTTTGTTTTAACTGAAGTGATTTAATATTTAATAAATTTAACAAATAATATATTTGTTAATAATATATTTGTAATAAAAGTGGATTTTATAACAATATTTATTATCTTTGTGTCTTTTCCATGCTTTTCCTTAGGTGTTCAAAAAAACCCCTCCTGGTGTTCGTAAAATTGTAATCGCTACAAACATTGCTGAGACTAGGTAAACATTAGTTTATGCTACTAGAAATATATAAAATTTGCTACTCAAATTTATTAGCAAAAATTTGAATAGCAATAAAAAAGTGATTTCTTTGCATCATAGTAGGAGTAAAATGAAGGGAAATATTTCTAAACCTTATTTTCTCTGTTTTTTCATTATTAGACTATTTTGTTTAGATATTTTAAAGGATATACAAGAGGATCTATGAATTTTCAGCATTTATAAATTGAATTGCATTCCTGAGTTTGAAGTTAGGGTCACTGCCCGTGGCAACATTGATGAATCTACCATAATTTAATTGAGCCAATAATTGCAAAATTCTAAACCAGGATATGGACTGTCTGTGCTGGGAAATTGTAGAGGGCATCAAATTGAGTAAAGGAGGCTAACAGAATAAATGTACAGATTCTTTCTTTCTTTCTTTCTTTCTTTCTTTCTTTCTTTCTTTCTTTCTTTCTTTCTTTCTTTCTTTCTTTCTTTTTTCCTTCCTTCCTTCCTTCCTTCCTTCCTTCCTTCTTTCCTTCCTTCCTTCCTTCCTTCCTTCCTTCCTTCCTTCCTTCCTTCCTTCCTTTCTTTCTTTCTTTCTTTCTTTCTTTTTTTTTCTTTTTGGTTATGCCTCAGAAGGCAAGAAATTAAATGAATAGTACATTGCTGTTTTGCTTATACTGCTAAGTTTCCACTGTGCCAGTCTTAATTAAGGCAGATTTATTTGGCTTTATTTGGCTTAAGGTACCTGTTCTACAATTTATTTGATGCTCAGACTGGCAATTCTTATTGATGAAATGTAGCTAATTATATGTAGAATTAACAAAGTTAAGTATTAAACATTAAGCAATTCCATCAAGTTTCTCCCAGTTATATCTGGCAATGTGATTTAATTCTAATATTGCAGTGTAACTTTGTCCTCTGATAATTTCACCATTTCACACTACAGTATTGCCAGGATTGCCTTTTTTATTTTATCTGACTTTTTGGCAAAGGAGGAAACAAGGCAGCAGCCAGTAATTGTTGCTGTTCCTTATGGCTTGATACATCAACCATGAAGGAGAAAAGGAACAATGTTTATGTCTTGCGAGGAGAAAATTGCTTCATAAAAGTATTAGCTAAGAATCTGTGATGTAGATAAGCAAATTGCTTATCTGTTTCTTGTTTTTCTGTTTTTCATTTCTGCAGTATCACCATAGATGATGTAGTATATGTTATAGATGGAGGAAAGATAAAAGAAACTCATTTTGACACGCAGAACAATATCAGCACAATGGCTGCGGAATGGGTTAGCAAAGCAAATGCCAAGCAAAGAAAAGGGAGAGCAGGAAGGTAAGTGTAATGCCTATTGTTATAAAATTTGTTAAGCAGGAAATTGTTGGCATTTGGAACATTTTCTAACTAACTTTAAGACATTTCATTTTTTACCTTCACTGCAGATGCTTTCTTAATATTGAAGTCTTACTGCTTCCCTATTGAATTTTTATTTGCTGACTGACTCTTCTAATTTTAATACTTTTTTAATGAGTGGACAATCAAGATAGTACAACAGAACCCCATTATATTTTATGGTAAATATATCAGGGCATTGGGTAGAAATTGCTTTATCAAATGCAACCCCTGCTATTTTCATAGTTCACTCAGTCAGGTGCTTAAACTATTAAAATGGATACCCAAATTGTATGTGTTAGTGGCTTTCCCAATTATTAACATGATTACTTTCTGTGGTATTTAAACTTAATTTAAATATGTCAGTTCAGCTGTTCGATTTTACTTTTCCTGTGATTTCTTGATACTTGCATTAAAAAAAGTAGTATGTAATATGAGTTACAATAAAAAATATGAACTCTAAATCTAAATGTATTTTAACCATTGTACCATCAAAAGTTGTTGGAGGTCTCAGAAGAATTCTTTTCCCTACAAATGTGTACAGATAACATGAGAAGTTGAATTCAAAGGGTCAGATCCTTTTTGTTAACTTGATGGTGCTGCATGTGTTTGTAAACTAATTACTCTGTGTGAATTTATCAGTAGTATTTTTTATTCTAGGTGTTATCCATTTACTAACGTTCATTTAAAACATAGAGTTCAACATCAGTTGCATATAAATATTTGTAAATTCCAAGCATCTGAACGAAGGGTTTTTCTGTGTGTCTCTTCCTGCATATACCAATATTTACAATTGTCTCTGTAGTTTTCCTGGCAAGATTTTCAGAAGTGTTTTGCCATTGTCTCCTTAGGGCTGAGAGAAAGTGATTGGCTCTAAGTTACCTAGATACCTTTGAGTCTAAGGCAGGATTGGAATTCCCAGTTTCTAGGCTGGTGTTTAATCATTATATCAAAATGGCTATTTCTAAAACTCGGGTCATGATGTATCATGACTTTCCCCCACTTCGCTAAACTGGGGGTGGGCGTGGCTAGCGCATGACCTCATCTGGCCTGCGGGCTGTGAGTTTGACACCTGTGCTGTAAGGTATACAAGAAGCTTTTGGGTTTTAAAAACAAAGCAGTCCTCCATATTCTCCAAAGAGAATAACTAAACCCCCCTTACATTGGTGACAAGATTTTGTCCCACATTATGTATTATCAGCATTCCCAGTGGCAAATTAAGGCTCGCTGGTGCCCTAAGCACTGATAAATCTTGGTGCCCTCCTCCTTTGTACATATTCTACAAATGAAGCCATAGTTTCAACTTTGTGATACCCCCTTGGGCCTGGTGCCCTTAGTCTGTACTTAGTCTGCTTAATAGTTAATCCACCACTGAGCGTTCCTAAAACTGTAAAAGAGTAGTTTTACTCTGCTTGCTTAGCACTTATAGGAGAGATAATTTTATAAATAAAATAAAAATGATAAAATATAGACCATTGATCTTTATAATTGCTTCTGAATGATATATTAGATAGGCATGGATTTGAAGTTTGATGTTTTCCCATTGTAATTAGTTTAGATGATTCCGTTTGAATTTGTATGTAACACCATTCTGTAAAAGTGCTACTAAATAGCTGTAATTATACAAAGCATTCTTATTACTACTTGGGAAAAAGTACTTAAAAGAATATATTTATACTTTTACAGAGTCCAACCCGGCCACTGCTACCACTTGTATAATGGTCTTCGTGCCAGTCTGCTAGATGATTATCAGTTGCCTGAAATCCTGAGGACACCTTTGGAGGAACTGTGTTTGCAAATCAAGGTAATTTACACAATTGGGACAGTGATAATATATCCTAGTGAAGCCTTTGTCTTGTTCTTTAGGAAACTGATTTTGATAAAAAAATGTTGAATTGGCCATTCAGTAACTTTTACAATAATTCTGAATCTTTGGGTGGCCTAGTTCAAAACTAGGGCCCTAAAAGATGTTGGGTTACAGAAATCAGAAACAAAAATAAAGAATAAAAAATAGCAAATAGAACATTTTTAAAATAATCATTAATGACTAAAAATAGATTAGCTGGAAGGTTTTTGAAGTAAAAAAATTAAATATTGTGAGAATGATGTAGAATAAAAAAATTGATTGTACATTGGTTAATGTTGACCTTTTACTTAGATTTATTAATATTAACTGTTAATATAATTGTGTTATTCAGACTATTGATTTATATGTATATTGGCTGTCAAAGTTTTTAAAATAAATCTTGAATAAGTATATACAGTTCATTGTTAGCATGATTTCTAGTTGATTTCATAATACGTACTTATTTATTGATATACTTTTATCCCATGTTTTAATTTAATTGAATCCAAGGTGACAAATACAGTTAGTCCTCGACTTAGACCACAATTGAACCCAAAATATCTGTTGCTAATCAAGACAATTGCTAAATGAGTTTTGTCCCATGACAGTTGCAATGAATAATGGTGAATAATAAGTGAATAATGCAGTCATTAAATTAATCTGGCCTCTCCCATTGACTTTGCTTGTTGGAAACTGACAGGGAAGGGTACAAATGGTGACCATATGGCCCCGGGACAGGGATTCATAAATACATGCAAATTGCCAAGAGCCCAAATTTTGATCATATGATCATGGGGGGCTGCAGCAGTCATAAGTATGAAAAATGGTCATAACTCACTTTTTCAACTTCAAATTGTCACTAAAGAAATGGTTGTAAATCAAGGATTACCTATATACCTAATATTTCCATTGCCTATTTTTCTTACAAGGATCTCCTGAGTTTGAAAGAGAATAACTGGTTACCCAACTGGCTTTCATGCCTGTAAGAAAATTACAAAAATCCTTTCATGTTCATGAGGTATTCTTGGTTTTGAGTTCTAGGAGCTCATTTGGGGTTTTGAAGTCATTAGAGTTGTGAATTAAGTATGTTTGTTTAGTTTTCTTACAGATGATGTTTGATTGTACCGTAGTTGTTTTATTTATTATGGTCAGATATAATCAAGTAGAATCATGGTTTTCTTTCAGATTTTGAAACTTGGAGGTATTGCAAACTTTTTGATGAAGCTCATGGATCCACCATCACGTGATGCTGTGTTGCTGTCCATAAAGCATCTAAAGGAGTTGGTAAGTTTCTTTTTCTCTTGCTTGTATACAGGTAGTTCTTGACTTACAACAGTTTAGTGACCATACATAGTTACAACAGCACTGAAAAATATGACTTACGACTGTTTTTCACAGTTGCAACCTTTGCAGCTTCTCCATGGTCATGTGATCAAAATTCAGATGGTTGGCTACTGGTTCATATTCATGACTGTTGCTGTGCCCTTTTGCAACCTTCTGACAAGCAAAGTCAATGGGGAAGCCAAGTTCATTTAACAATCGGGTTATTGATTTATTAAGTGCAGTAATTCATTTAACTGACAAGAAAGATCGTAAAATGGGGCAAAACTCGCTTAACAAATATCTCGCTGAATAACAGAAATGTTGGTATCAATTGTTGTCATAAGTCGAGGACTACATGTACTAACAAATGTGTTTATAAATGAAATAAAATGTGAATAAGTAAACTATGATAAGCAATGGATATTTATTTTAATAATTTTAAAAATTTTAGAAATTATTTTAGAAACATTTTAGAAATTATTTAAAATGAAAGCTTTATGTTTTACTTACAAAACATTAGCCATTCAACTTTTTTTAAAAAAAAATCATGTCTAGAATTGTATGTATATTGTTTATGTTCTTGTACATTAGTTAATCTGTAGTCTGAATCCGTGTGTGAATTTTCTTGTCTTTATTTTTGCCTATGGATGAAGAATCCAAGGAATGACTTTGATATATCAGCACTGTGACTGAATTTGGCCCTCATTTTCTATTTTCATGTGATGAAAGGAATAGTTTGGAATAAACACAGATAATACTCTTATATAAATATGTCATGCTAGATATTAAAACAGTAATGCGGCTGCAAGAAACCTAATAATTGTCCTAACCTAATTTAGTAACTCATTTTCTTTATTAAAGCCATTATCCTTGCTCTCCTCTCTCACGTTGTATATTTTTTTTCATTTATTCTGTCTATTTCCTCTTCACACTGATAGAATGCATTGGACAGACAAGAACAGTTGACTCCCCTTGGTGTCCACTTGGCACGATTACCTGTGGAGCCACACATTGGAAAAATGATTCTGTTTGGAGCCTTATTCTGTTGCTTAGATCCTGTTCTCACTATTGCAGCTGGCCTCAGCTTCAAGGACCCCTTTGTCATTCCCTTGGTAACGTATCTGAAAATAAAATTAAAAACATGTAAATTGCCTTTTTTAAAAATGTCAGTAGGAGGTAGCTGGAAGAAATCCAATGTTTTACTTGATTCTATTTTAACTTTACCAAATTCAGTGTTTGTTGCATGCTCAGAATGTTTTTTAAAAAACTAAACAAATGAATAAGTGTTCTTTGTTTATCTCAATTAGTATTTTCCTCCACTAAAGGGTAAAGAAAAATTAGCAGATGCAAGAAGAAAGGAACTCTCAAGAAATTCTAAAAGTGATCACCTGACTGTTGTGAATGCTTTCAAGGTAATTCTGTTACAATTAACAATTTCAGAGGGTAGCTGCCTCTTTGAAAAAAAATAATGCAGAATTCATAGATATAAGAAACCTTTATTGCTAGGCAATGAATGAAAGCCATGGGAGTTGTTTTTTTTTAACTACGGTATATATTTAATTTATTGGCAGAGTGAAGTGTAATCTGTTACAAATACTTTAATTTGGAGATCGAAATCTTACATCAGCAGCTGCTGTGATTCATTCTACATAATTCAGTTTAATTTCACTTCAATATTTCATCCAGTTTGTATATCACGAAGTCCCTTTATCTTTGTTTTAAAGGCTAAGTAATTACTTCAAATATATTCATGAACAATAAAAAATCTTGTGATAGGTTAGGTAAAGGTAAGCTTTTGGATCATAGTCTGTTAGTTGCTTTTTATTAAAAATAGTGTTTTGGAATTCATTTTATTTATTATATTAGATTTTTCTGCCACCCATCTCCCATACAAGGAAACTATGGGCAATGGGCTTATTCCTTCCCTACTCTTATTTATTTATTTATTTATTTATCATATTTTTATACCGCTCCCTCTCCCAAAAGGGACTCGGGGCGGTGTACAGTCTAAACATATAAAGATACAGTCAACAGTAACAGTAATTAACTCAGAATTGAATATAGATAGATGAAAATAGGATAAATGAGTAAAATAAGTAAGTAAATGATTGAGTCCCGTCAAATAGAATTAAAAGTCTTATTTGAATCTAAAATTTAAAAATCTCAGAAAACCTTTAATTGGCTAGGCCGGCCTGCTTAAAAAGTAAGGTCTTGACTGCACGCCGGAAGGTTAGGATGTCCGATGTGTCTCGTATCTCCGGTGGGAGATATTTCCAAAGGGAGGGGGCTCCCACAGAGAAAGCACGTAATCTCGGGGTCGCCAACCGACAACGATCAGATGGCGGTATCCCAAGCAGGGCGACCCTGTGGGAGCGTACTGGGCGGCGGGAGGTTGTTTGTGGCAGAAGGCGGTCCCGTAAGTAGCCAGGTCCCGAGCCATGGAGCACTTTAAATACTAATAGTACCACCTTGAATCGAATCCGGAAGGCCACAGGAAGCCAGTGCAGTCTGCGGAGAAGTGGTGTTATGTGGGTGTCCTTGGGGGCGCCCATAATCATCCGTGCGGCTGCATTCTGGACTAACTGTAACCTCCGGAGACTCTTCAAGGGGAGCCCCATGTAGACAGCGTTGCAGTAGTCCAAGCGGGAGATAACGAGGGCGGAAGTGACTGTGCGAAGTGCGTCCAGATCCAGAAAGGGCCGCAACTGGTAGATCAAACGAATCTTATAAAAAGCCCCCCTGGCGATGGCTGCAATATGTTCTTCCAAAGACAGCCGTACATCCAGGAGGACACCCAAATTGCGCGCTCTTTCCACAGGGGTCAGTACCTCTCGCCCTATGGTCAGCGAGGGAACAAGCTGACTGTATCTGGGAGCAGGAAACCACAGCCACTCGGTTTTGGTCGGGTTGAGACGAAGCCTGTTATGACCCATCCAATCCTGCACGGCCTCCAGACATCGGGTCATCACTTTGACGGCTTCGTTGGGGTGGTCTGGGGTGGAGATGTATAGCTGAGTATCATCAGCGTATTGATGGAATTCCACCCCAAAGCCACGGATGATCTCACCTAGCGGCTTCACATAAATGTTGAACAATAGGGGCGAGAGTACCGATCCCTGAGGCACCCCATAAAGCAGGGGCCTTGGGGTCGATCTCTGTCCCCCTGTCAACACAAATTGCGAACGGTCGGAGAGGAAGGAGGAGAACCATCGTAGGACGATGCCTCCAATCCCCAGCCCCTCCAATCGCTGCAATAAGATACTGTGGTCGACAGTATCAAAAGCCGCTGACAGATCTAACAGCACCAGGACAGAGGAACAACCTCTGTCTCGTGCCCTCCAGAGATCATCCATCAACGCGACCAATGCCGTCTCTGTGCTGTGCCCGGGTCTGAAGCCCGATTGGAGGGGGTCGAGATAACTCGTTTCATCCAGGTACTGCGGGAACTGATGTGCCACCACAGTCTCTACAACCTTTGCAACAAAGAGAAGGTTGGAGACAGGACGGTAATTTGATAACAGTGCTGGATCCAGGGACGGTTTCTTGAGGAGAGGTCGTACCACTGCCTCCTTCAAGGAGGCGGGTAGAAACCCCTCTTTCAAGGAAGCGTTTATAATGCCCTGGAGCCAGCCTCGAGTCACCTCTCGGGTGGCCAAGACCAGCCAGGAGGGACACGGGTCCAACAAACAGGTGGTAGCATTCAGTCCCTTCAGTATTCTGTCCACGTCCTCTATGGTAACAGGATCGAACTCAACCCAGTTGACCTCGCCGATATCCACCCCCCGCCTTCCCGCCCGGAGATGCCCAGTCGGAGTCCAGTTCATTTCGAATCTGAGTGATTTTGTCCTGCAGAAACTTAGAAAATTCTTCAGCTCGTCCCTTTAAGGGATCTTCCCGTGTCTCTACCTCCAAGAGGGAGCGGGTCACCCTGAACAGTGCGGCTGGGCGGTTTTCTGCAGACGCAATAAGGATGGAGAGGTAGGTCTTCCTCGCCATCCTCATCGCCACTAAATACGTCTTAATATAGGAACGTAATAGTGTTCGGTCAGATTCAGAGCGGCTGGCCTTCCAACTGCTCTCTAGGCGTCTTTTCCGGCGCTTCATCTCCCTTAGCTCCTCGGAGAACCAAGGAGCCACTTGGGATCGATGCCGGGTCAGAGGCCGCAAGGGCACGACTCGGTCTAGGGCCCCAGCAGCCACCTTTTCCCAGGTGGTAGCCAAGTCTTCGACCGAGTCGTGTGTGTGAGCTTCGGGAAGTGGCCCAAGCTCCATCAGGAACCTTTCTGGGTCCATCAGGCGCCTGGGGCGGTACCATTTTAATGGTCCCGCCTCCCTGCAGTCGGGGTGTGCAGAATGGAAGTCTTGCCTTAGGAGTAAGTGATCTGACCATGACAGTGGTTCTAAAGCTGTATCCTCTATACCCAGATCACTTTGCCACTGGTCGGAGACAAAAACTAAATCCAGGGTGTGACCTCCCATGTGAGTAGGGTCCCGAATTAGCTGGGTCAGGCCCATGGCTGTCATGGAAGCCATGAACTCTTGAGCAGTCCCCGAGGTACCGCCGGCAGAGGGTAGGTTGAAGTCCCCCATGACCATGAGCCTGGGGGTCTCAACCGCTATGCCGGCTATAACCTCGAGGAGCTCAAGCAGGGCAGATGATGCATGGCAGGGAGCCAGGTATGCGATCAACAAGCCCATCTGTACCTTGGAGCCGAACTTCACGAAAAGAGATTCACACCCGGTCGTCTGAGAGACAGTGGACTCCCTCGGACATAGATCTTCCTTAATAATCATCGCAACATCCCCACCCCTCCTCTGGGCCCTTGGCCGATGAAAGACCCGAAACCCGGCTGGGCACATATCTACAAGAGGGACTCCTCCCTCTGGGCCCAGCCAGGTCTCGGTGATGCCCATCAGGTCCGTCCCCCCCTCAGAGATCAGATCATGAATGAGGGGGGCCTTATTCATGACGGACCTGGCGTTACATAACATCAGCCGAAGGCCCAGGGCCCTATTGCTCAGACCTCCTGGGGAACGGGATGTGACAAGGGGGTCGGAGCACGTCACAGCAGAAAGATAACGGAGGCGCGCTCCCGGAGCAGAATGTGGCCCCCTATAAACGCCAGATCTGCCTCTCCCGCTCACCGTACTGATAGATTTAATGTCACCCTCCCTGGGATAACCCCCCATCCTCAATAGAGCATTGTCAGAGCCTGAACCCTCCCGGCAGCATTCCATCCGTGGTCCGGTTTTAGCCCTATGCGGGTTGTCCCCTAACTCCTGCCCGGTCAAACCTAATCTATTTAAGAATTTAAATAAAAATTTTAAATAACCCTCCCTCCCACGCTTCCGGCGGTCCCACCATCTCTCCGGATCCCAAGATCCGTTCTTGAGATAGGCTTTGGATAGGTAAGAGGGCCAACTTTGGGATAGGGGGGCATATCTTAGGGTCCTTAGTTCTTCAGGGGAGTAGGTCATTGTCTTTGGGTGTAACCTCCCAGACTGTTTGGTAGATGGTATCCAGTCTTGTTGGGGGCCCGTCCCTTGGGGGTGCAGGTCATAGTCCTTGGCCTTGGTATAGGGTCTTTCACTGTCCGTGGTGATAGTCTGGGGCCCGTATAAAGATCTGGACCTGACCCTGGCTCTGGACCTCGGCGATCTCGCCTCTATTAGCGGGAGTCCTGGCTGTGGCTCAGGTCTACAGCATGGCGGGCCATACATTAGAGACCTCGGTTCCGTCCTTGGCCTCATGCGCCGCCCGTGAAGTATTTGCAGTGGCGGCGGAGGTCCTGATGGCCATGGTCGTGGTCCGGGTCTACCCACAAGCGGTCTCCAAGTCGACGATCTCGGCTCCGTCCCTGGGCTACGCCCCTGTTCTGCCCTTGGCCACCATCGTCGCCCGGAAACCGTTTGTGGTGGCGGCGGGGGAAACAGTCCGATGGTGGCCACGGCCAGGAATCTAGTCTCCACAAAGGTGGCCTGTGAGTGGGTGGTCTTGTTTCTACCTCCAGGCCCCGCTGCTGTCTGAAAGCCATCTGTGGCGGCGGTGGCGGCGGCGGGGATAGTCCTGGCCATGGGCCGGGTGATGGTCCTCCCACCGTTGGGCCAATCGGAGCCAACGTTGCTCCGAGGCCCCTCCAAAGCTCCTGCGGCCTCTCCGGCCATGGTATACTCTTACTATATCATAAAGCAAACTCAATTTCATTGAGGGTCACATCAAGGTTGTGATTCACAAGGTTGTGGGCGTGGCCAGGGTGAGTATGGTCAGCTTGATATCACTCATGTCGGGGCACCTGTGGTGGCCCAAGCGCTCTGCCAGCGAAAATGGGCTCCCAAGCTCTGTTTTCAGCTGTGATGGTCTGCTCTGACAGAGAAATTGGAGTTCATGGTGGCCATGGGCTGTCCTCACGAGCTCCATTTTTAGTGGCAGAGGCACTGAGGGTCAGTCCTTCACTGTTTCCAGGGTCAGTCCTTCACTGTTTCCAGGGCGGCCCTAAGGACTCTGGGCTGGATCTGGCCCCCGGGGTTTGACAACCCTGCTATAAGGAAACATTATTAATTTTGTTTGGGCTTTTTCCTGATTTGCATAAATACATAGGTGTATGACAGAGATTATCAGTCTATGTATTTTTTCATAAATAATGTATTTTAATTATAAAAGTTCCTATTTCCTATGAAAATTATTAAATCTACTTGGTATCTGGCATCTCATTGTATTTTAGCAATAATTTTTATTCAGTTTGTCTTTGAGTCAATCTAGTAGGACCTGTATTAAAACATAAATCTTGCTTTCAGGGTTGGGAAGAAGCTCAGCGGCGTGGCTTCAGGTACGAGAAGGATTATTGCTGGGAGTATTTTCTTTCTTCAAATACCCTGCAGGTAATAACTGTTAGCCTCTTGGAATGTAGGGAATCCAGACTATATCTACCACACTGCCTCTGGCAGGAAACTGCATGTTACAAAATCTGCAAGAGGTTAATTGGTGCTTATATGTTACTCTCTAGATGCTGCGAAACATGAAAGGGCAATTTGCAGAACATCTCCTTGCAGCTGGGTTTGTGAATAGTAGGAACCCTAGGGATCCCAAATCCAACATTAATTCAGGTAAATGTTGAGGGAGAAGCAAAATAACAGGAAGGCTTTCAGTTCTTCCATTGAGAGTTTCACTTCCCCTGACTGTCTTTTCTTCCAGAAAATGAAAAGTTACTCAAAGCTGTTATCTGTGCTGGACTATATCCAAAGGTGGCAAAAATCCGAGCAAATTTCAGCAAAAAGAGAAAAATGTAAGGCTTCTGAAAATTTACTCTTGAGACTATTTATTAGGAATGCATATAGATTAATTTATTAAGCAGAGCTCCATAATTGCAGCAAATTTACTTGGTATATTGGTTGTCTTTTTAGCACTTCTGCCTGATAAGATTTGGTGTGTAATCATTGAAGGGAATCATTTTCAATGAGCACTCTTAGCTGTGATGGTATTCTACCGGTTTGGCCTGGTTCTGTTGATCCAATAGCGCCGATGACAGTGGAGACCAAACCGGTTCTATCCGATGCTCTGCTGTTGGGCCCACCCGCCCATCCAGGCTCCCATACTAACTTTTATTCCTGCTTGTGAAGTGCAGCTGCACATCAGCTGCTGAAGTGACAGGGAGAGTGCAGGATTGCAGGAGGTAGTTGGAAAGCCTCTGCGCCTGCACAAAGTGCACATTTGGCACACACATGCGCAAAGGTGTGTGCACATGTGTGCAAAGCACTCCCACCAAGCCACATCCACCAAACTGGTGATAAATTTTTTTTGAAATGCACCACTGATTTAGATTTGATGCTTACTTTAGTTATTTTAGGCTCTCTAAAGTCTTATCCAAATAATTTTGTATAAATATTTTTTTCTTTAAGAAATCAACTAGTCAGATCTTATTGAAGCGTATTGTTTTGATTGTATTAACATCTAAAAGCTTGAAACAAGCTGCAGTAATATTGTTTTGTCACTAGATGGTGTTGCTAATGAACATTTTAACATCTTAGCTCTTAATTGCTCTCCTTTACATATTCTAAAAGTATGTTTGTTTAGCAAAAATATTTGAATTATATATTTCTGGGATATCCTGAATTAAGAAATGATAGAAGATGGCTTTTCATTAATACCTTTTTACATACCACTATGTAAAAACTGAATAACAAGGAAGCAGGGGGTTATCGACTTGGAACTATCTTTGTGGAAAAAGCAAGATTTTAAACATGGAAAGCAAAAATAAAAGAATTTACACATATAAGGGCCTTGGTGGTGCAGGCTGTTAATCATCTAGCACTTAGCTCAATTGCCTGCAATTAGTGCAGGTTCGAATCCCACCAGGCTCAAGGTTGACTCAGCCTTCCATCCTCTCGGGGTAGGTAAATTGAGGACCTAAGATTGTTGGGAGCAATAAGCTGACTTTGTAAAAAATGCCGCTGGGGTGGGAGGGGGGGAGCCCTAGTAATAAGCAGGCATATACAATGGAATGAAAGCTATTGCCGAGCACTTAGCATGGTGCTCTAAACACTGTAAGCCGCCCTGAGTCTCTGGAGAAGGGCGGCATATAAATGCAAATAAAAATAAGAGTACTAAATATTCTTGTAGGAAACTACTTGGATTATTTTAATTGTAATGAGGAATTTTTTAAAAATCATTCTTAATCTCTTGCATATATTTTCTGGTTCTTATCAAGGTTTTAATGTAATGTTTGGCAGACACCAACTCCCAAAATTCCCCAGCCAGCCATGGAATTGAAGTCCATACGTCTTAAAGTTACCATGATTGAGAAACATTGGTTCAGTGTATAAGCTACTTTTTAACGTAATTACTGAGATAAGACATGTATGTTCCACATTTACATTTGCTGATCCTTATACGGAACAATTGTTTAATGTTATTGAGGAAACTACAATCCAGATTTTCTTCAGTTTTCCCCATATCTAATCACCTCTCTCCATGGTACTTTTTTCAGAGGCTTCCCCAACTCTCCCTCAACTCCAATCAGAAGTCAGTGTCTCACTGTAGAATGGTGAATCAGCAAATGGTCATTTTTCAGGCCTTTAAAAAAACCATTTTTAAAAAATTCCTGTATGTCTCTGTCATGTAAATTGTAACTGCTTTGTGTCTTTCAGGGTTAAAGTTTCCACCAAAACAGATGGAACAGTGAACATTCATCCCAAATCTGTGAATGTTGAAGAGACAGAATTCCATTACAACTGGCTAGTGTACCACTTGAAAATGAGGACAAGTAGCGTAAGTTATCATTTTTTTAAACTAATTTTAAATATCAATGTGTATATAGATGGACTTTGGCTGAAACAGTTGTGGTCTTTCTATGCTTGTTTCATTGCAAACAACCCTTATAAGCTACAGATATCAGTTAGAAATAATTTTCCTCAAAAAAGTAATAGTAATAGGTAGATAATCCTAAACTGGAAGGTATCAATATTAAGTATTGAATACATAGTATTAAGTATTTAGTACTTAATACTTAAGTATTAAGAAGATGTAGCCAGTATAAATCTCTATGAATAAATCTTATTGTATATTCACTTTTGTATCATGTTTTTGCTTAAAGCAAAAAGGTACAAAGGTATCATCACCTTTGCTTAGCATTTGGCCCTATGTAATACTTTTAGTAGTATAAAAGAGAAAACATTTATATAATTATTACAAAAATATCTGAGTTGATTTGCATTCAATCAAGTGTCATAAAGGGGTGCTTTTGGACTGAATGATAAACAAGCCTTTAAATTAATTAAACTGAATGAATTAGATAATATGAAATGCCTGATGGGTTAAAAATAAAAACTGCTCATTTTTTCTTTGTGGTTACAGTGAAAAACAAATGGAACTTGCAAAGCTGCAGGAATGGGGTTTATTTCTTTCATTGTAAATCATGATTTACTGTGCTGTATGGACATTGTAAAGGGCCAAGGCATTTAAAATCAAACAATGTTCCAAGACCTCATGTTAATTATATTACTATATTTATTGTGTGCTAAATGTTTTTGTTACTATAGATATACCTGTATGATTGTACAGAAGTTTCGCCATATTGTCTCTTGTTTTTTGGAGGAGATATTTCAATTCAAAAGGATAAAGATCAGGATACAATTGCTGTAGATGAATGGATTGTTTTTCAGTCTCCAGCAAGAATAGCACAGCTGGTTAAGGTGAGTGAGTTTCTGCTATCCTCGTGGAATTGGCCACAATAGTTAACACAATTTAATAATTATATTATAAAGACTATTTTAAAAAACATAATTTCAAGTAGATTATTTCCTTAAAATATGAAAAAATATTAGGCATAATTCTATTAAATGCTGAAGCTTAAAACAGCTGCATCATTTTTTTTCACAGCCTGTGAAAAATATAGGCAGTTTTAATTAATAGCAGAATGTTGCCCTACTCAGGATCCAAAATGCTTCTTCCAAATGATTTTCAAAGCATACAGAGACTTAAGATAGAAAGCTGTTTAAAAACTTCCAAATATTTCTATTTGGAATGCTAACATTAATTATAAAGTAATATTTATATTAAACTACAGTACTGTATTTGCTATTCAGCTGAGATTACTCATTTAGTTTGACCTTCATGTATTATGTTCCGCATAGATTAGCAATTACCTTTTAAAGATATATGTGCATTAAACTTGACTTTGCAAATATCTTACTTTGAAAACAGAATATCTTGACTCTATTGATCCCTTTAATATTGTTTTCTTTTGATACTTGCAATTTAAAAAACGTTCAAAACTGCATTACATACTACATCTTTATATAGCTTGAACAGATAAAGTTATTCCCAAAACAAAACAGTTGACTTTCTAAAAACTCTCCCTCCTGTTATAAACCCATGGAACTGTTAAGAACTACAGACAGTCTTTTTGAAAGATTCTCTTTAAGTGTTCAAAGGCTGATTTCTGGATATGTGGGAGATGGGTTTGGTCTCTTTTCCAGCTGCAGAAAATCTGAAGATGCAAATTTAAGTTAAATATAAATTTTAAATTTAACATATATTTTCAACTTTTTAATTTTATTAAACATATTGAGTGTTGAATAGAAATTTAATAGTGATAAATTTAATTGCATTTGATAAAATATTGAGGGGAAAATACAGGGGATATGAAAAAATGATTGCATGAAAAGAAAACATGAAGCCCTAGATGAAAAAAAAAAGTATTACTTCCCAAAATAATGAGTGAAAAGAAGATATGGAAGTTGCTTGGTATAGAATGAAAATTCTGCTATAGAGTGCTGTGTAAGTATTTGTACAGTAACGGGAAGAATAGGAAAGTATGTTTGATAAAATGATTACGTTAAAGAGAATGAGAATGAAAAAATGCCTCTAAGAAATGATGAAAAAAGCCATAAAAATATTGTGCCTGAACTATCTAGAGAAAAATAATAGTTGCAAAAAATGTAATCAAATAAAGCAACAAATAAGACTAAAAAGGCAAAGCAAATGCAGAGTAACTGAAATAAGGGAATTCCGTAAAGAATGGTTTAGAGATCTGTAGGGAAATGATAGTGATATATAAAAAAGAGAAATTGAAATGAATACTTTAAATATTACTATCAAGATAATTTTTTAAAAGGTCATAAATACTGTGAAAATCTTTAATATGCAGGTATGCATAATAAAACTGGACAAACATGACTATGGTTTGTTGGCTGTGCAACTTGTTTAACACATCTTTAAAGTTTACTTCTATGCCTGAAGATTGAAAGAATGGTGTTATTTTTTCCTGTACTGTATACAATGGAAAATGTATCAAGGATGAATTCAATAGAGAAAGAGATATACGTATGCATGTATTAATATTTGAAAGTGTAAAAGGAAGAGTATAGATGAAATAATAAATATAGAAAACATATTGTTTAGATAATCTAATATAGCTACTGTATATAAAAACAGAATACAGGTAGGTAATCAACATACCACATTCATTTAACAATGGTTCAAAATTAAAATGGCCTTGGAATTAAAACCCATCCTTGAAGTTACAATCATTTCACCACCATGCAGTTACATGATTATAATTTGTGCACCTGGCAACTGGCTCTCATTTACAATAGTTGCAGCACCTTGCAGTCGCATGACTGTGATTTGCGATCTTCCCTGCTGGCTTCTGACAAGCAAAGTTGTTATAACATATAAAAATGAAACAACAGACTTTTGATAATCTGATCCATAGGATGTTTTATTAGGGAAAATACTGCAGTATGGATTCCTCTCCAGGAAAAAAAAAACATTTTCTAGGAGGAAGGAGATGCGTCTATTTGGTGAATACAACTTATATAGGTTTATCAAATCACATGGTTACATAACACTTCATTTTTTCATATATGGATGTTATACAACCTTCCATGGAAAACTTCCAACATTTTCAGATTTCCTGTTTTTCAAATTCCAGAAAATTATAAGAAAACGTTAATATTCCTTAATGTGACATTTATAATGTCAGAGCGCCCCAATACAAATGTCCTCTAACTTATACCAAATAAATAGTAATACAACATGGTATTATTCCTAGCAGAAAACACATTTCATAACTGTTCTGAGCTTTAAAAGTTCAAACTGCGAACACAAAATGTCTACAATTTGGTTCTTTATATTCTCAAGTATAATAACCAAATTTCACTCATAACAAAAGTCAATTGGGGAATCACTTTAATGATTGTGTTATTTGCAAATCATTTGCCATGATTTGCTTAACCACCCTGATAAAAATGGTCTTGAAATCAGGTCCAGTGAGTACTCACTTAATAACCATATTACTTAGAGACTGAAATTCCTATCCTTATTGTGGTTATAAGCTGAGGATGGCCTATAATGAAAAAAAACTTGATGTTACTCACTTTTGCCAACAACCCTTTTTTATCCTTAGGATTTGAAAAAAGAATTGGATGACCTTCTGCAAGAGAAAATAGAAAATCCGCAACCTGTGGACTGGAACAATACTAAATCAAGGGACACTGCAGTGTTGACAGCTATTATAGACTTAATCACTACACAAGAGAATGAAACTGCCAGAAACTTTGCGCCTAATTTCCAAAATGAACAATACAATTAATAGTTTTCCCTTGCTGTTGAAAACGGGAGTGCTACCAATCTTTTTTTCATTCCCTCCTTTTAATTTTTTTTGTATATCTGGGCATCTTGATATTTCATCTTTACATTAATATTTCATAATGGCTTTGTGTACATGGCATGCCGTGTATAAAGTACCTGTTTACATAGCTCTAAGTGCATTATCTGTAATATTGTATATGTGTGTCAAGTTATTTGCTGCTTGTATGACTTTTATTTTCCTCTGGGAAAAGTTGGATAAAATAAAAGAATGAACTGATTTTTAATATTCTTTGGCTTACACAATTCTGTGAAAATGGTTTGAAAAGTGATCAGATTAACTAAAATTTCACTTTTGGAATATTAGCCTTTTATTTTTATTGTCTGTTTAGAATTAGTAATGAATTCAGTTAGAAACAGAGGGTATCCTGCTGGGAGTTGTAAGGTCTGTAAAGTTGAACGAAGTCACTACATAAAGCGTCTGATGGAAAAGGCACTCATGAAATGGGTATATGTTTGCATCATTTTAGGAATAAATATGTGCTTCGTTCCAGCTGTTTTGCATACAATGTAAGAAATAAATCTTGATTTTCAGCAACCAAGGTTTTATTTACAGGATAAAGCCTTCTCTGATAGCTTGCAAAAAACTGTCAGCTGTTTGGATGAGAACAGGTTTTAATGTCTTCCTTTTGCAAAGTGTATTTGAATATAGGGCTGTGAAACAGAAATAAAATCCTTCAAATTCTAATGGAATCAAGTACGCATTAACTGTATACTAAGGAATAACCAGTATTCTATTTCAATAGTGTATTCTTTATTTTTTAAAATTGTTCCTGCAATTATAACATATATTACTTTTTTAAAATCAGTGTGTCCATGTTCGACATCCTGTTAATGTGTGCAACTCTGAATTCCCAGTCTTCCCAGCTGAGATTTGTGGGAGTTGAAATGCACACATTTGGAGAGCATGCAGGCTTGGAAACATTTTTTGTCCTAGTGTTCATAATGTACAAAATTATAGCATAACACCTGCAAAGGGTTCCTGAGCCTTTAAATGGTCTCTCAGTCAGGTTCATTAGGAATCACAATCATGGGAAAGACTGCTGATCTGACAGTTGTGCAGAAAACCATCACTGACACTGTCCATAAGGAGGGAAAGCCTCAAAAGGTAATTGCAAATGAAGTTGAATGTTCCCAAAATGCTGTATCAAAACACGTTAATAGAAAGTTATGTGGAAGGGAAAAGTGTGGAAGAAAAAGGTGCACAAGCAGCAGGGATGACCGCAGCCTGGAGAGGATTATCAGGAAAAGGCCATTCAAAAGTATTGGGGACTTTCACAAAGAGTGAATTGAGGCTGGAGTCAGTGCATCAAGAGCCACCACACACAGACGGATCCTGACCATGGCTTCAAATGTCATATTCCTCTTGTCAAGCCGCTCCTGAACAACAAACAATGTCCGAAGCATCCCCTGGGCTAAAAAAAAACAACTGGTCTGTTGCTCAGTGGTCCAAAGTCCTCTTTTCTGATGAATCTCATTGGAAACCAAGGACCCAGAGTCTGGAGGAAGAGAGGTACACACTGCAAGATGCTTGAAGTCTAGTATGAAGTTTCCACAGTCTATTGATTTGGGGAGCCATGTCATCTGCTGGTGTTGGTCCACTGTGCTTCATTAAGTCCAGGGTCGATGCAGCCGTCTACCAGGAAATTTTGGAGCACTTCATGCTTTCTTCCACAGATGAGCTTTATTAGGATGCTGATTTCATTTTCCAGCAGGACTTGGCCCACACTGCCAAAAGCACCAAAACCTGGTTCAATGACCATGGGATTACTGTGCTTGATTGGCCAGCAAACTCACCTGACCTGAATCCCATAGAGAATTTATAGGGCATTGCCAAGAGAAAGATGAGAGACATGAGACCAAACAATGCAGAAGAGCTGAAGGCCGCTATTGAAGCATCCTGGTCTTCCATAATACCTCAGCAGTGCCACAGGCTGATAGCTTTCATGCCACGCCACATTGAGGCAGTAATTTCTGCAAAAGGGGCCCAAAGCAAGTACTGAGTACATATGCATGCTTATACTTTTCAGAGGTCTGATATTGTTCTACGTACAATCCTTGTTTTATTGATTGCATGTAATATTCTAATTTTCTGAGATTGTGGATTTGGGGTTTTCATGAGCTGTAAGCTATAATCATCACAATTATGACAAATCACGGCTTGAACTATCTTGCTTTGCATGTAATGAGTCTCTCAAATATTAGTTTTACCTTTTAAGTTGCATTATTGAAATAAATGAACTTTTGCATGATATTCTAATTTTTTGAGTTTCACCTGTATGTCCAAAATTCCTATGTTTGGGTTTCTAGTTGGTTTCCTAATATATTTTTTGCAGTTTGCTCCAATATATTTTTGCTATATATGCTCATTTTCTTTAATAGGCAGTTTTGAAAAAAATTCCAGTTCATTTGTATAATTTAGTAGTCACTAGAAAAGATTATATTGATATTCAAGTTGAACATTATTTCTCTCCATCTGTATAAACAAAATGGACATTAGATGCAGTAGTCCAAATAAAATTTAGTACTTCTGCTAAAATCCTTGCTAATGAAAATAGCTGCATAGATTCCTAGAAACAACTACGTAGAAGTGGTTTAATTTGATAGGATCTTGCTATCTTCTCAGTGAATTCATCTGGAAAGTATGTATATTGTGTAGGAATCATGCCTTTCAGTACATGTAGGTTGTCTAGAGATTCCTTGCTGTAGCTGTTATTTTTTAAGTAAAGGTGGTTTCCCCTGTCCAGTGCAGTCCAACTCTAGGGGGCGGGATGCTGATCGCTGTTTCTTAGCCAAGGGAGTCATCATTGTCCAAAGGCATCTTGGTGGTCATGTGGTCAGCATAACTATACCAAAGCCAATGGAATGTTGCTACCTTCCCACCAAAGTGGTACCTATTTATCTACTCATATTTGCATGCTTTTGAACTGCTAGGTGGGCATTTTTTAAATTAATGTTGGGTTAATTTTTCTGAACCCATTTCGCAAACACTTGTCCTTAAAGAATAGAAATTATTTTAACAAGTATCTTATAATTTTCTTATATGAATCTTAGGATGTAATGGAATTTTTGGTTGCATACTGTATATTGCATACTGTATATTGTGTTCCTAATGGGTTAAATTTCAAACTTTGTAACCAAGCTGTGAATTATGTTACATACATAGCTATCTAATGTAAAAGATAAAATGGTACGGTTTGAATATTAGCAGTTCCCCAAGTGATAATATATTAACTGAGTTCATTGGCTAGTTTGATTCAACATTTCACATTTCATTTCATAGCTTATTTATTTCTCATGGTCCAGTTATATTACTTAGCATGAGGTATGGTCAAATGCAAATCTTTCTGCTTCTTATAACTTGTTACCTTTAAAAAAAACACTTGGTTATATTTTCTCTTTGCATACTGCAACAATGTTTATTTTAAATGCTAGTAACCAAAACAGAGATGTATCCTATCAATACATAATACCTGTTATTTATTAATACTGTATATATGTTACTACATGTTTGTTTTTCAACCATATGAACTTCAGGATCTGGAATGAAATAGTTTTCACTTTTTTTTCATCTTCTGACTCCTTGTGACTTAATAGCATTTCATCAAGACTGTCAGCAACCGTTTCTTCCAAGCCCATGTTTTTGTCATCTGACATGTAACCATAATTATTAGAAAACTTTTAAAATATTAATTGTAGTTTTATAGAAGTTGTATCTGGCCACCTAAATGTTCTTTCATCCTCTTCCTTCAACTGCTTTTGATTTTTTTCACTTGGATTGTTGGCATATATGGAGTCAAGGGCTGCTATTGCTAGGGCCAAAGTTGATGAGTTCACTTCTTGAGACTCCCTGAAGGCCGAGTGGTGTACTACTTAATCATCTAAAAGCTCACCAGTTGTAGTTGATTGAGTTTTGCAGCCCCATCAGAACTGAAGCCAAATTTATATAAGGAGTTGGAGCTTGATCTTTTGCTGAAGGAAATCAGGGCCATGACTGCCATTCAACATCTATTTTCATCTGTGTCTGCCAAGTTCAAGAGTACTGTGTTTTTCAAACTTAGCAACTTTAAGATGTGTGGATTTCAACTCCAGGAAATTCCTGGCAGCATGCAAATTTTTCATACAAAAGCAAAATCTTATGATCAGATGCTTTCTGATCCAGGAACTGGAATTCTTGATTCAGTGTTGTATAGATATGCTACTTCCAGCTATGTCTTTTGGCTTGGGAACCATAGAAGCTCTACGTCATCCTTAAAGGCAAACTCCCTTGGTTCAGACTTTGATAATCCAGCCCCTTAGGCAACATTGGGAAACAATTCCTTTTCAGACTGAATATCATGTTAGCCAGACTGTTCATTCAGAATGAAACCCGGGAGGGGATCAACCAACTAGTTTACCAATGGAAGATATGGCTCAATGAATTTGGACTTCAATTTAATTTGGTAAAAATGTAATTCCTGGAATGCAGCATCTAGACAAATGGTAAAATCGGTTGATAATACCCAGCGTGTAAAGGCCTCTGATTTTCGTTACCTTGTATCCTGCATAAATGGTGACATACGTCTGGATGCCTGGGCACAAATGAACACTCCTGGCTGAAGTGGTGCCAGGTCACTAACATCCTCTACATCTGGAAGATCCTGCTGTGCCTTAAATCAAAGATCTACCATATAGTTGTCCATTCAGTGGCACTTTATGGGGCAGAATGGTAGCCAATGAAGATACATGAACAGGCCTCACACACAATGGAAATACAAATGATCAGATGGTCATGGGGGAGAAGGTCACTGGCTGGATCATATTGCAAACAGAGACACGTGGAAGGCATTCAAAGTCGTCCCAATTCCAGATATGAGAGAAATGAGACTGGTAGTATGGGGACAAGTGGTTTGAGTTCATATGGAATCCATCATGAGGTGGACCCTTACACTCAGCCTAGATCAGTGGTGGTTAACGTTTTTGGCACCAAATGCCAAAACAGGAGTTTATGTGTGCCAAAAGGGCACTGAATGCCGAAACACGGGTGCTAGAAACAGGAAGAGCAGTTCCCCAGTGCACATGGTCTTCCGGTTTATAATACACATACATGTGCGAAGACCAGCTGGCCATCGTGCATGTGCGCATTGGAAACCGGAACAGCAACGGCTGACTGCTGGCATGCCCAGAGATGGCTCTGCATGCCACTTCTGGCATGTGTGCCATAGGTTCGCCATTACAGCCTAGTTGGCCAGCACCCTCAAAACCAACCAATGAATGAATAGACTATGTCTGCATGAAGAGAGGTAAGCTGTAAGCGTATGCCCCAATATGCAGATTGGACAATTGGTGAAATTCAAAACTGAATCATGCGATATAATGGTAATAATAGCAAACAAGACTTTCCATTCTACACAGTTCAGATGCAGACTTCTATGTATAAAAGATCATCACTAAAAATTGAGCAACTACTTTTTTTTTTACTAGGTATAGTACTACCATAATCCTGAGCAATTTTTATTTTAGGAGAGTATGTTATTTATTGAAGAAATGCTGTTATCACTCCTTTATTGTTCATTCCACTTATAACACCAGATCAGAGAATAAATTTCAATTAATAGCAGATTGGGGAGGGGAGTCTCTATTGAAATACTATTTGTACCACCACAACTAATATAACTTCTCAGCAGTTCTCCTTTCACATCACAGCGGAAGAATTTGGGTTGCCTCTTAATAAAGCACCACAGTTTTCAGAGTATTAGTGGTTGGCATGAAGTCAGTTGTCTAAATAACTTGGGAGTAAATTTAGTAACCATGTTTACATATTTGTTGGAGTCCTTGTAGATGTGCATTGTACTTACAGACCACAAATTTCCTGCACTTTTTGTATGAATTATGTATTTATCCCATCACAAAGCAGCAAAAGAAACTTTTGCAGAAGTTTATTGCAGTTTTAAGCAGAATAATATCTGATGGAGTTCGTATTAAACATTTGTAAGTAGCAGTTGCCTGTACCAGAATAATACAGGGTTTCTTTTGCTTATAGCTTTTTCAGAGGACGTTTGGGTGGTCTAATATCTCACTCCAAACTCAGTCTGAATACCATGGGCAAGATTTTTTTTTTAAATAAAGTTCTTTTTCTGCTACTACCAAGTTACTGATGGAATGGCTTCTTCATTCCTTAGTGGTGGATCAGGAGGGGAGAATTGCTAAATCTTTGACAAAACAAAGAAAAGCAGAAGGAAATTTAGAGTTTCAAAAATAAAAAAAAATTGAATTTTGTGAAATTCAAGTGACTAATCTTGATTCAACATTAAGATTAGCTACGAAAATACCTGCATGTAATTTCAAAATAGTAAGAGGTTGCTCATAAACTTACATAAGATTTAACCCGTGGTGACACTGTAGTTAAGACTGCAGTATTGCAGGCTAATTCTGCTGACTGACTTGATTCTCATTGGTCGGTCCATGGTTGATAAAATGAGGGCCCCGATTGTTGTTGGAGGTAATATGCCAACTCTGTAAACCGCTTAGAGGACTGTAAAGCACAGTGAAGTGGTATACAGGTCTAGTGCTAGTGCTATTTTCTTGTTCATAGACATTCAATTTCTTTTGGCACACTTACCATAATCCAGATGACCAGTAGATGGCACTGAACAGCTAAACACAGTCTCTATCCACCCCATCTATTCTCATCTAATGGCCACCTGAACTTTTGTAGGTTGCATCCCAAATATTTATGTCATGCTGTAGTTCACTGAAATTTAAGCCTTACACTGTAGCATCCTTTTTTGGTATATATAGACCAGCTTTCCCTTACACATTGCATATGGTTTAATTCTTGACAAACGCATTATTAGATTTTATGCGGTTGGATCAAAATTTACTTACCAAATAAATATTTTTAATAATGCTTAAATTACCAATTTTTAATTCAATGTAGTCCATATTTTGATTTTTTTTTCATTTCTGTTTTTATTTCCCTGGTTGTCATTCAAAACAGCAAGAGATGTAGATAGCAGAAAGGTACTAATAAATACTATTTATAACTCAAGTATGAAAAGTTGTTTAGTGTATCATAGCATATGTTTTTTTAAAATACATATAATTTTAATTAATTATTTCAATTATAATAATGAAAACTAATACAACTTAAACTTAGAAGGAAAAAAGAGGATGGAAACAAATAATAAAAAGTGCAGGAAATAAGAAATAGTTATTTCCAAGTTTTATCATGAATATAACAAATGTAATATCTCTTCATCTGTAAGATGAAGCAGATTTTTTCTTCATTCCATTCCTTATTTCTAAACAAATCCATAAAATACCAATTTTTCAATCCTGGTGCTGGTAAAAAAAAATCCACAGGGGTTTGCCAGTTAATTGCATTTTTTAAAAAAATTCTCATTTATTTGATCAAATTAAGCAACTTTATATTTCTTCCTTTTAATTCTACTAGTCTTTATCTTTCATTCAATCAATTATGTTGTAGGATTTGATTTCAATTCTTTTTCCATGTCAGGATTTCTTCAAGACATTAACAATCTTTTTTTATAGATTGAATTAGTCATTCTTTTGGTTTATCATTTGTATTAACTTTCCCTTTTTAAAACTTCAGCCAGTTTCTTTTGTATTTCCAAATCATTCTCTTAACCTGTCATCTATAGATTCATATATCTATAATTCCTTCATTAACATCTTTTAGATACTGTCTGTCCATAGAAACAGACATCATTACTGACACCATGATATTGTAGTTACTAACATCTGGCTCCATTCTACAAAAATCTTTTAATATTTCCAATGTTTTTTACTTTTTTCTTAAAATATTTAGTTTCCTGCACTAACCAATTTCTAAAACTTGTTATCACATGAAATTTCCATGATAGTCAAATTTATTTCCCCTAAGTTTTTTTTTAAATTTTTATAGTTAATTCCAAAATTTCATAGTAAAAATAAATACTCCAAGTTTACTGGTCCTTAATCCATTTATAACTTTCTTAGACTAAAAATTTACTTATCTTTTTGTTGTTTTATTTCAAATTCTTTTAAGTCCTTAAGTTTGTAATTAAGACTTGTAAGTTGTGTATAAATTTGCCCATTGAAGACTTTTCAATCTTGTTTTTCCAAAAGTCTCTAATAGATTTAAGGACGCTAATAGGTAATCTGCAAAAATAATTAGAAAGTAAGGTTTGTGATCTTAGGTGTCTTTTAAAAGGTTCCATCATAGTTCCAAGCAAGGTGGCACTCAAATCTGCAAAGACTGCTGTCTTGAAGTCTCATGAGAAGCAACCATCCTGAGCACATGTGGGCAATTTCCCATCTTCTCATCTGGAGATTGGATAAGTGAAATCAGTCTACTCACCATTCCTTGCTCTTTGCCATGGTTGTAGTCTCTGTGTCTTTATTCATCATATGTCCCTGATTAGTATCACAGTATGTGCTATAAAATCAATTGTGTTTCAGTTCAACCAAAATCAGTTGGAAGGGTGATAGTCAATATTCATGGGACTCAACAGCCTTTCTTTACTCAAAATATACAAACAGGTAGCTCCATCATGTGCACCACATCAACTGCACACACAACGGAAGCTTCATCCAATTCAAAATGTTAATTGTGGAAGTGAAAGCAATTAAAACTGTTTATTAAATTAAAACAGAAGGTGAAACGAATGGACTACAGAACTAGTTTTTAGAACAAAGGTATATTAGATATAAGATACAGGAATATTTTGTAAATACTGTAAATAGGAACGCTATCAACATATGCTATCAATAAATCAACATTTATTTATAGAAAAATTTAAAAACAAAGTTTATTATGTAGAAATTGATTCAGAAGAACCCTTATTTTTCAATTGGGTTAATTTTCTTCCATTCTTATAAATCTATCTTCATATATCTGATTAGCT
This sequence comes from Bungarus multicinctus, assembly GCA_023653725.1. Classification (NCBI taxonomy): domain Eukaryota; kingdom Metazoa; phylum Chordata; class Lepidosauria; order Squamata; family Elapidae; genus Bungarus; species Bungarus multicinctus. The sequence goes on from CM042844.1 coordinate 28,115,553, forward strand.
ACCAACATAAAATGGAGGGGACCAAAATGCCATTGACTTTAGTGCAAATTCTAGAGTATGTGTGTTATAGAGCAGGGGTCTCCAACCTTAGCAACTTTTAAGACTTGTGGACTTCAACTCCCAGAATTCCTCATTCAGCTTTACTGGCTGAGGAATTCTGGGAGTTGAAGTCCAAAAGTCTTAAAGTTGCCAAGGTTGGAGACCCCTGCTATAGAGAACTTTATACATTAGTTTCTAGGCCTAGCAAACGTCCCATTCTTTCCATGTTTTTATCAATTGTGGCTTGACATGTGATCTCCTTGGCACATTCCATTGGAAACCAGCCTCTTTCTCCATCACGCAATCGCTCTCCTTCATACCAACCTGCGATGAAGTGCAAAATGGATTAAATACATTAAAAGCCACCATAAGGATAAAGAAATCTGTCAGATCCAATGGAGCTCTACTGAATTTAATATTGCATTTAATATATGCAGCTGAGTTCTCAAAAAGACCATTAATTTAATAAAGCTTTGTGTATACTACACCCTCTGGTAATTAAGTGATATTCAATGATTTACTAAAATAGGATAGGGAGCTTGCACCCCTTGAGCCCCAAAACTAGCCACTATGAATTTATAAGCTCTGCTGAACAAGCACATCCAGGACTGCATTAGCTCTACTTTACCTGCACCATTTTTTTTCCTTCAAGGGAAGGACAATAGAAAAGTAAATGTAGCATAATCACCAGGAGCTATAATGTCGTCTTTACCTTTCACCATCTGTCTAGTTAATATCTTCCTTTGGAGAGAAGAGATAAAACTCTCTTTTTTTTTTTGTATCAGTTGATAAGGGAAGCAGTGGCTTTGCATTCCCAAGCAGAGAAAATTGAATTATTTCAAAGCGTGAAGTTTAATGGCCAGGCTGATATCATTATGTTAAATCCTGATCCACCTTGGACTCCTTTATCAAAGACTTAAACTTCTTGGTCTCTAGATGTAATTTAATAAAGTCAAAATTCCCAAAGACTATTTTGTCTCACATCAAACAGGTCAGAAACCACCAGCTTGTACAGAATGAAACCAGATAAGCATTGATAAATGCCATACCAGTGTTTTTTAAATAGGACAATTACCTTCAAGACAATTCTTGAACAAATACAAAAGAGTGCGACATAAAAGGCAGCCCTAGGCACCAGAATAGTGGTTAGTGCAGCAGTAATGGCCAGAACAGAGCATTGGGGGCAGTTGGCAGTCATGGGTAGGGGGGTGGCCAAAAAGTAGTTGTAAACATGTTCAATATTTTTAACATTTTAATTATTTAATATAGTTGTTTATGCTGTTGTAAGCCACCTAAAGGTACTTAACAGTGAGATGGGCTGTACATAAATTTAATAAAAATAAATAAATGTGGGTGAACCCCAGGGACACTCATTTTTATTGTGTGAGCACAGAAATACTGCAATGGCCAGAACTTTGAGGACCAATTGTAAATCCCTTTGCTCAGCTCTATCATAACTTGGAATGCTTACTGAACAAACAGGCATTAAGCAAGGACTAACTGCATTATTTTTGTTACTTTCTAAATGATAATCATTAACTAACACAATTGTGAAATACAGAAAAGTGTTATGTAATTAACTTTCTAAACAGCAATACATATAATGTTACCAAAAGTACACATTCCAAATACTCTGGATCCCAAAGGGATTGGGGGAAAAGACCATTTGTTTTCTTCATGTACCATCAATTAAAGTAAGCATTAATTTAAATTTGCAAAGCTTAATGTTCTTAAGATTAATCATTAAACCTTCAGTATACTTTGCATTCCTTTTTTGTGGTTACTTAGAAACATTCAATATATTTTTGCGGCTTTCAGTCAAATGACTATTTTGAACATCCTACCAAACTTGGTTAGGTAAAATTACAGGATCAGATATTTTCATGACATTTTTATAGAAAGTAATGCAGATTTTATTGAAAGCATAAGTAAAAGATAAAGTGTGGTATTTATTAATACTCATACTGCTTACAAAAATGACTTTCAAAAATCTCTTCAGAAAGATGTTTTCAAATTAAATGTTTCTATTTGAGCACATTTATATGTACTTTTATTCCATCTATGTTTTTTCACATACTGGGGAAGAAATGCCCAAGGAAGGTACTTATATTGAGATAATCCACATTTTACTTATGTAGACAAAAACAGAATGAAACATGAACCTCAATTATAATAGCGTAATATCTTAAACAAGTAAAACTGGTTCTTACATATTAAATCTCAATGAAGATATCCTAACTCTAAAAGAATAAATGATAGAGAGTAACATTATAATTTTCTATAGCACAGATGCCAAAGAGCTTTGCATTTAAAAGGGTTTTACAGCCACTAAACAACTGGAAAAGCTCTTTACTTACCATCTTGGACTTTTTGATCCACAAGAACTACATCAGCAGCCTGGAGGGATAATTCATCAGGTTGCTTGGCAGTGTATGACCTGATAACTTCTACCTGAGTCAATGCTGAGGGGAAAAAATAGTATTTATTGAGTCATATGGTACATTTCAAAAGCTCAGGAATTCACTTTAATGATGAAACAATTATAAACATATTCAGTATGACTTAGGTTTCTCTGCATGCAATTTCCAAACTCTCTTCAAATGGAAAATTCTTGATTTTTTATTGCAAATCCAGGAGAATCACAGCATACAGAAAGAAGCAAGATCAAAAACATTCATGTAATTCACATCCAAAGCTATAGACTAGTAGGTTGAACGTTTCTTAAGTATTATTCAATCTCTCATGAGAACTAAAAGAAAATTAGATACTTATAATAAAGTTTCTTTTCTTTTAGTCAATTTCACATTCTTTTTATTAATTAAAAGAGTGCAAACCATTTTCACCTGAATTTTTAGTTTTTAAAGATTACTTTTACAAATGGGTATTTCTAAACTATAAACTATAACACTCAGGAGAAGATAAATACACCAGGATACATGAAGTAATAGGCATATAGTTATAAACATGCTTTTAAGGGATCAGCCAAATTTAAGCTTCAAATCAGAACATCTTCAATAGCATAAATGCAATGCAGAAAAGGCTACTTTCAACTGGCCAGAACTGGATTAATTCAGAGAGGGAGAGAGAAAACTCCTCATGGAAAATATTTAAATAACTTAAGACAATGATGTATACAGTTAAAAAAAAAATTGCAGCAGGCAAGCATCCGTTCTTCGTCACCTTAAACCTTGCCACATCACTGAGGAATACAATCTAAGGTAAAAGTACTTTTTGGGAGGTATATCAGGTGTAAGCTTCTGTTAAATGGGACTGGAAAACCAGTATAGCTAGATTTTTCAGAGATAAAAGTCAGGAAAAATCTGTGTAAGGCATTTCCAGAAAATGTGGGGCAGTGTTGTTCCCGAGAAACAATCTACCAAATGCTAATCAAACATCACACAGCTCACATCATTAAAAGTTCTTGTCTGAGACCAAACAGAATAAACAAATTGGAATAATTTCTTATCAGAAGTAATCTATGTCAATAAAAACAACAAAGGATAAAGACAGATTAGAGAAGAAATCAGTAGTCTTTAAAATGGATTGACACAATATAGTTTTGTACAGTATTTTGAGAGGGTACTCTAAAATTAGATGGAGGCATAGACTATGGGGGGAGTGAGTTTTTTTCTAAGCAAAATGGAATTTTTTATACTTATAAGTATATATATAAAATGAGTATTATAGTTAAAAATATAATATAATATAATATAACACAACACAACACAACACAATACAGTTTCTACTGTCTAGCTGTAATTCGAAGTTGACAGATAAATATGGGCCAGGGCAAAACACCGGAAACCTAATTAGGTTTAATTTTTTTATCAATGCTCACTAAAGCTCACAACCCCAAATAATTTTCTCATTCCTTACTTACTTGTCCTGTCCTTGGTTCTATCATTGCTTTGTCCAAGTGCAGTAATCCAGCGAGCTCTCTCATTCCTAAAGAAGGGGAGAAATGTTTAATTACGAATGTTTAATTATCTCCATCTTTTTCATGACATGTATATATTTATATTACACGTATTTTAAAAGATCATCTAGTGTCCAAACTTTCCTTTTAAAGTGACATGGGAGAAAGCAGTACATAGAAGCTCCTGAGGAAAACAGATCATTTAGACCTGTATTAATTGGAATTTAGAAAGGTTGCACTGATAAGACTAGGACAGAAAAGAATTATCTTCTTAAATCTTTATGGATCTCTCTTTGACTTTTGATACCATAAATATATGTATGAACTGTACAGGAGACTTTGGAGTGGGCAATACCACCTTGTGCTACTTCTTCTGTTTCTTAAGTGGCCAGTATTAGTTGGCAGGGGCAGGGAAGGTTAAACTCACAAATGCTCTGGGAGGTAATTCATTAGCATGGAATAAAGTTACTATCTTTATGTTGATGTTACCTGCATTCAACTCTGCCCCAGGCCAAAGAAATGACTCAGTAGAGGTGATTAAGATCTGCATTGGGACAAAGGTGTAGCTGGCTCCCAAGAAAGATAGAATGGCTCAGATGTGAAAACCTTTTAAATCTAGAAAGAATGATTAAATTTGTGTGCACCTTATTTGATGACTAGGTGGCACACAACAATTAACAAAGATTTTTTTCAATGAAATCCATAAAAGATGTCAAAGTCAATGAAGTGGGAGTCTTACTCTTGCTCACCGAAGGGTTTGATAGTGGGCCACCTCATATAAATAAGAGCACAGTGGAGGCCATCCATATCTCTGGGGGAAGAATCTCATCCTAAGAAGGTAGGTGCGCTACAGAGAAGGTGCCTTTTTATAGAACCCCAATGCACGACTTGGTTTTAATTGAAGGAATCTGAGCACCCCACCTGCAGGATCAAATTAGGTAGGAAGATGTTATGGTAGATAGGCGGCTCTGTAAGTAACCTGTAGGTAGCAATCAGCATCTTGTATTCCACCTGGAAGCAAGCAGTAACTAGTGTGGTAAGGTGAAGGTGTTCTCACGGCACTTCAGGAACCATGTCTTCTTTGTCGCAATGTCTGATCTCTGGAATAACATCTCTTCAGAGACACAAATAATTCCTGCCCTGATGATTTTCCGGGAGCTATTGAAGACCTAAGTTGTTCTCCCTGGCTCTGGGATGGAATAAATTGACCAATTTAATTTGGTCTTTATTTAATTTGGTCTTTATTTAATCTCCCTCAAACATCTTCACTATAACTTTTTTTAAAAAATTATGTTTTGGTATTAAAACAAAGCAAAATTTTCTATGGAAAAGACATTGTTATTTATTCACAACACTGCTAATGCAGTAAGAAAATATATCCCATGAAGTTATTATTTGCTTGCTAACAAAAATAAATGTAATTTCTTTTGCTTAGTTTGTAATACATGTAGTTTGTGCTTAGTTTGTAATACATGTAGGCCATTTCCTGAAACAGAAGGGTCTCCATGGATCAGCTCAATAAATTCACTTGAGTATATGAAGAAAAAGCTATAATATATTAAACAGTGATTTTAATAAAGAAAATTGAATTAAGCCTCTGAAAAAAGCAATACAAATATATGTATGCTCACTATTTATTAAGTTTTAAGACATCAAAAAATAGGTAACTACACTTATGTTAATGATTCCTGTCATGTTATTTGAAATACAGCACAGACATCTAAGCAATATTAGAAGAAACTTTATTTCTTCCAATGAAGAAGCCTGGATAATTAGACTTTAAAAGACTGAATTTTCAAATTGGCTGAATTTACCAGGGGCATTCTGGCATTTTAATCTAATAACATTGCAATATTTAATCAGTAGCTCTATAGCCATCCTATAGGAATGTGCATCTGTCTGTGTATCTCACAATGCAATGCTTCATGGTTCATTTTAATCTTAGAGATGAAAGAAATGTCCTAATGCTATTGGGGGGCAAAAATGTACAGACTTTTATGCACATACACACTCTTTTTCTTTCCAGATTCCAGAAACAGATTTAGACTTTTAGTTTTCAGCAAGCTACTCAGATGCCAAGGCCACTGTACAAAATGGAACTTTTTTTATGGAATCTGAATCATTGAAAACAAGATGCTTCTTGTTGTTGCTTTCTCAGGATGAATAGTCTTTCAATGTAGTCTAGCCAAACAAGGAAGGGCAGCTTCTTTTATCATCTCCTTTTTCCAGGCTACATAGAATTCAACAAGATAGTTTCCATGGCTTCCCTGCAGTCTGCAGTTAACATCTGAATTGTAATGTTTATTTCTTAGGAAATGAATGTGTATGAAATGAGTGCAATATTTAAGCTGAACCTTTTAGAGGCACAACAAAATTTAAATAAAGGAAAAGAGATTTTACATCACTATTTTTTATATAAATAATGAATGTAATAAACTTGTGATGCCTTTACAATATATATACAGTATTTACTCTTCTCTTAGGCAAAATTAGCAAAGACTCTCTTGGTATCCCAAAATCTCAAATCAAAGAATGTAGAAGCTGCTATTCAAACTTAATCATTAGTATATAAAAGATGTGGAGACTCTAGAAAGAATGCAGATAAGAGGAACAGAGTTGATTATGGGACTGGACACAATATATGTGTTTATACAGACTGCCATGATATAAAAAGATATGAAGACTAAAGTGCAGAGATAAGCAACAAAGATGATCAGAGGGCTGGAGGCTAAAACATATGAATAATGGTTACAGGAATTGGGAATGTATAGTTTAATGAAAAGGACTAGAGGTGACATGATAGCAGTGTTCCAATATCTAAGATGCTGCCACAAAGAAGAGGGGGTCAATCTTATTCTCCAAAGCACCAGAAGGCAGAACAAGAGGCAATGGATGGAAACTAAGCAAGGAGAGAAGCAACCTAGACTAAGGAGAAATTTCCTGAGTTAGAACAATTAATCAGCGGAATGACTTGCCTCCAGAAGTTATGCGTGCTTCAACATTGGAAGCTTTCAAGAAGAGATTGGACAACCATTTGTCTGATATGTTATAGGGTTTCCTGCCTGAACATGGAGTTGGACTAAAAGACCTCCATGGTTCCTTCCAACTGTGTTATTCTGTTAATTTTAATTAACTTGATAATATGTGTTGTCTGAAAAATCTGTAATCCTACTAACAAGAAAATAAGCAAATTAATAATAATTTAAGAGCATGTAATTATTATGTATTTGCAGAATAAAGGTGAAGAGAAGCAGAAAAATATATTACAATATAATGGATGGAAAAGTCTTGTTCCAGAATTCCAGATTTTAAAAGCAAATAGAAAAAAATTACTTACTGAGTGACATTTACTTACTGAGTTTCAGTTCCCAAAAGCAGTTCAATCTTCTCTCCTGCATGGTTACTCAGGACAGTTAATCTGAAGAGGTGATTGGTAGAACTCTGCCGAGAGTAAAGCATTGGTGTGCTGCTTTTTACTGGAGAGGAATTCTGTTCTTCATTGTCACACTGTTCAACTAGTAACTGATCCCTTAAAGAGTAATCTGTAACATTGTAGTTCTCATCACTGTCAATAAAAGGAGCCAAAAGAGACAAGACTAAGGGAGCTTAGATTCAGATCAATGCTAAACATGTCAGGTGAACAACAAAAGGTCTAGAGAACAGTCCACAATGCCTAATATTCAGCAAAGAAGGGAAGACAAGAAAGAAAACATATGAAGGATCTAATTATCAAGATAGGGCCGTGGTGGCACAGTGGTCAGAATGCAGTACTGCAAACTACTTCTGCTGACTGCTGGCTGCCAATACTTCAATTCTCACCAGGCTCAAGGTTGACTTCCACCTTTCCAAGGTTGATAAAATGAGACCCTGATTGTTAGAGGCAATATGCTGAATCTGTAAACTGCTTAGAGAGGGCTGTAAAGCACTGTGAAGTGATATAAATCTATAAGTACTATTGTTATAACGATAATATTGAGTCCTTTAGAACAGGGCTGTCAAACTCACATCATCATTGCAGCGTCATGTGACATATAAGGACTTTTTTCCCCATTTGCTAAACTGGATGGGGGCATGGTCAGCATGTGACGCATCTGGCCCACGGGCTGCGAGTTTGACAGCCCTGCTGTAGAAGAAGTCTATTTCATATTTAAACTTATGCATCCTTGTATTTAATTTAAACATTCCTAACCGTGTTGTGTGCCCATTGCAGCCTTTCCTGGATCAGGATTCTCTGCACTCAGTCTCTAGTCATCTCATGGCTGGACTACTGTAATGTGCTCTATATGGGGCTAAAGACCCCATATAGAGCCATTTGGAAGCTAGAGCTGGGACAGAGATTTTGGGGCCCCAAGAATACCTGTCCTGTAACACCACTGCTCCATGAGCTGTATTGGTTGCCAATCTACTTCCAGGTGCAATTCAAGGTGTGGGTGATCACCTTTAAAGACTTTCATGACATGGGTCCAGGTTCCTAGAGGAACCTGATCCCACTGGATTGGCCTGTACCACTTATAAAGGTAATGAGGTATGTTACAGGTCCCGTCAGCCCGGATTATTCAGGCTGACAGGGTCTAGGAGGAGGGTCTTCTCTGCTGTGGCTCCTGCCCTCTGAAACATCTCGATATGAGAGAGATTGGCTCAACCTTCCTATCTTTTTGTAAGGGCCCAAAGAAGTTGCTGTGCAATGGAGGTGGTTGTTTGAGTAACAGATCCCACCTCCACACACACCCCAATATTCTGCCCCTGCCCTCCCCATGTCTTTGGTTTTAATGTTCGATTTCATCTTTTTATGTTTTAACTTATATGTAACTGTAAGCCACCTAGAGCTGCCCTATGGTAAGATGGGTGGCAAATAAATAAACAACCAGTTTTCTTTTACAGATCTGGGTGACAATAATGCTAACTAAGGGGAAATAGATTATGTATAAAGTTTCCCTCTGAACTCTTTGTCCAGGCCCTTGGTGAAGAACAGTGAAACCCTTTGCTTCATCTTACTAGGCACATTACTTTGTAGGTTTTATTGATTTGTAGGTCTTTGTTTGACTGTTGTGAGCATTTATATTCCAGTTATGAACTAGCCTTCCCAATGCTGTATCATTTGGACTCCTGGACCAGACTTTTTATTTTGCAATTTTTTTTTTACCGAGGCATTTAATTTTATGTTATTTCAATTCATAAGCTGAATTTTATTTGTGCTTCTTCCAGGACTGTCTATGCCATATGAGATTTGCAAGTTTAACGACTGTCATTTAATCATATAATAACTACATAATAGTTTAAATTCATTTGCTTATAATACATTCATTAAAAAATTAGAACAAAGTCACATTTCTTGATTCTTTGAATATGAAAATTTACACTTGATAAAATCGTTTGGATTTGCTCTTAGTTGGATAATGGCATTTATATAGGTTCTGGGGAGATGCCTAGGGTGCAGTCTTGCACTGTTGTCTCAGAATTGTTTGAACCTGGTGGACCGAAGGAAGTGATGGGGACAGTATGATTGTGAACTTGCCCTTCTGACCTTTAGATCCATCCCCTTCCTGGCTGGCCAAGTCCACTTGAGGTTGATGTGTGGATGGATTGTGGCAGCGGTGAATTCATCCTTGAGGAAGGGGTTTGTTCCTCCACCTCTTAAAGAGATATTGGTCTGCCCCATCAAGAAGCCATATTTGTTTGGTGGAACTCAGAAAGAGAATCTTTTCTATTCAGCAAATAAATAGGCTTTTTACCACAGAAAACTTTATTAATGATAAATTACCAATCACATAGGAATACAAATTTGATGAAGACTATGCATAATTTCCATAATGCTTGTTCCTGACTGAGTGAATGCACTTAGGTAAATAAACTGATTTAGTGGGACCTAAAACTCAAGTCGCTCAATTTGGATTCAATCACAATTCTTATTGGAAAAAAAGAAATGTATAAAAAGTGTATGTAATGTTTAGCTGATTTTGAACCATTAAATATATAATTCTCCCCAATTTTAGTAAATATATTGCATTAGTTCCATCACTGTCTATGGGATCCAACTGAAAATTCATACAAATAATAATTTTATATAAACAATTGATATTCTGAAGTTTGTAAAGCAATTATTTTTCGATTCCACTAGAATGAGAAAGCTTAATTTACAGTGCATAATGAGTCCTTATGAATAATGCCAAATCTTTCCCATTTCAAACAACAATATATTGCTGAAGAATATGGTTAGCAGATGTATGAAAATGGATATGCAATCAGATTGGCTTTATACAGAAAAGTGTAAAAGTAGAAAAATTAGGGATCTGCTTGCTAGTAAACTATTGCTGTAGTTTCCATGTAAAATTTGCCTGCATGCCAAGAAATGCAGCCAATGTTACTTCTCATACATACAAAAATGTTTTTCTTTCCTTTTCTTTTAGAAAATTTTTTTCTCAATGAAATGAGAAAAAAGGTTTGCAAAGGTTTCACCATTTTGACTTCACTGTGCTTTGTTGGTTTTAAACCTCTATAAAACTCCACAACTGTAAAGAAACTCAAGCAGTAGTTTAATTACAAACAGGTATTATTGTTTTGAATATTTTTCTGCTATGTAGAGCCCAAGTTCCATTGCTATGTAGAGCCCAAGAAAGTGAGCACAGGTAACATTCCAAAGTGTTTGTGACCTTTGGCTGGCTTCATATTTAAGAAGTCCAGCTGCATTCCACTAACAGAATTATCTCAAGAGCTGACAAACCATTAGATGGAGAAGGAATTTCAGTGATGTCCTAAGAGGACTATATACCATGTAAAAACATCTAATAACCACAGAGTTAAACAAAAGGGAGGGAGAGGGAAGGCTTTCTTAAAATGGAGCATACTATTCTGACAGTTACCCATTTTTCTGCTAACGAAGTAGCTTCACAGTAATCTGAATTGTAAAAATAATTAATTCAACAGTTCAAAAAGAGGAAACATTTAATTATGTACAAGAGAGGAAAATATATCAGAATTAATCAAATCACATATGCTATATTTTAAGACAGTACAGTCTAACAAGAAGTCACTGAAGAACGGGAAGAAGTACCCTGTCAAAGCTATTCCATAAAGCACTGAAGATCTTAATACACAAGCAGAAAAAAAGCAACACATTCCATCTAGTTTTAGAAAGACACAGGGATCCCACTTGGCCTTTATGTGCTTCAAAACTAGTAGAGGTGTACAGAACTTGATAATTTGGCCAAAGAACATTCTGTAAAATTTCAGATCATGCCCAAGCTCTTTGCATCGTGTTATTCCATTATAGTTTCTGGAATACATTTTTTCAGAACTGAAAGTAAAGGTGCCCGAGATACAGAGTTCTGGACAACATAAACCTGTTTCAAGGCTGGACTGTGATGAAATAATTCAAACCAATCCCAGCTCAGAGAATTTAAACCTGAAATCTGTCAAAACTGTCCCTGGAATGACATAAGGCAGAGGGAATAGGCTATTCCATAAATCTCTGGAATAATGTGTTCCAAAAATCATGAATGTTGAACTATCCTAGAAGGAACACCAAAAGACAAATGCGATAAAGTTAGAAAGACATCTTATTCACTACTAGTCAAGAACTCTCCCAGGCTGAACAGCTCCCATAATACGCTAGGTAAATTCTACAATGTGAGCTGAATCAGTCAGAATTAAATATCTTTCAGTGCTCCCAAAGTTTTCTGGGGGAAGCCATATCTAAGTGATTATTACCATGAAGTAGTGATTTTCAAGTGTTTATAAAATTACAGATTACTCAATCCTCTGGGAACTATTTCACAACTCTACTTCTGACCCAACAGGATCCACCTTTGGATCACAACTTATTCTTAGGAAGCACCCAGCTAAAGCAAAATAACCCATCAGATTTTGCCTAATGTGAAGAAAATTTTAAGTATATAAAATTAGCTACTTATAGTTATTTGGACTTGAGAAAGTCTCATTACTGGGAAGCTTTTTAGCATGCTTGATGATTAGAAAGGTTCCAAATATTTATTTATTTATTTATTTATTTATTTAACTTTTATACCGCCCTTCTCCCTAGGGACTCAGGGCGGTGTACAGCCGATCTAAAACCCCAACAATACAAAAGTTAAGAAAAAATTAAATTAAATTAGGCCGAATAAAAAGCCCACCCCACCCCCTTAAAACCCCCTAATTAAAATTAATGGAGACACATTAAAACCCTCTCTCAGCCCAGGCCGGCCTGCTCGAAAAGCCAGGTCTTCAGCGCGCGCCTGAAGGACCTCAGGTCCATGCCGGTACGCAATTCCGGTGATATTTAATGACCTAGCTGGTATGTAAAGCATTTGGAAAGTCTTCTTATAATATAAAAGCAATTTTAAGCCAATGTACGATGTCATCCTTAACTACAAAATCATTTTGCAACATATTTTTCTTTTTCTCAATTCTGAATGTTATCACCAATCCATAAGATTCCAGGTTCTGTATCTCATATTGCTCTTTAATAGAATCTCAAATGAAGAGTTGAGCAAAAACTCTGAGAAAAATGACTAGCCTAATAAACATTAACATCAGTGTATACAATATTCAGATGAAAATTCTTTTCCTCTATTAGTTTTCTTTTTTTTCTTTCAAAAAACTAGTTACCATGGTTTTTAAAAAACAGCAGAAAAGATAACATTCCTTAATCAGAACTTATTTGTTAAAGTATGAATATGAGTAATCTAAAAAAAATCTCTAATTAAAAAAAAAACCCTGATAAAAAAACCACAAAAAAGGCAATTGATTAAAAATCAGCAGAGCTGTCAAAAGTTTAAATAAACAACTAAAAAGTAATAATTTGTTTCTTTTTTAGGCATAATAAAAGAAATACAGCCATAAATTACTATTTCACTGTAAAAAAATATGTACAGCATAGTTCCTACCTTTTCTTTTTAGTGATAATGAGGACATCATTAAAGAGGAAGAAATATACTTGTTGCTTTGACGTCCTTTTAGAAAAAAGTCCAGTGTCTTCAACAAATGCTGCCAATTCACCTCGTTTCACTAGCCAGCGTGAAGAAGAAACCAGTGGAAAGGGCTACAAAGTAAGAAAACTGCAATTTAATCTTTTCTCCAGATTTTCCAAGCCGATATTTTAACCATAAAAAGTGTTACTTCTACAGTTATGAATGCAAAAAGAAGAATAAGAACTGGCATTTACTAACCAAAAATATGAACTCTGTTTTTATCTTTATTGCTTTCAGGAAGCACTTTCGTTATTTTCCAAAACATCAAATGAATAATCCCTATTTCATCATAAGAAAAATAAACACAGCTCATTCAGAAAATTCAGCATTAAAACAAAGCAGAAGTTAAAAGTCTGCATAAATATGCACGGAAGGAAGTATCCTACCTTGATTTTAAATTCCAACTGGGAGTTGATGGTATACATCATTTCTGTCCTTTCCATTTTTCGAGCACCTTCATTGCACAGACGAACCAACTGGGAAAAAAGACATCTATGTCATCTAACACATTTTCACTCAATATTAAATATTTAATTTTTTTTTCTTTACAGAGTCCCATCTTTTAGAATTACGCAACAATAAGGGAATCAGAAAAATATTTTAATGTGCAACTATCTTTGAAAGAACTAGCCTTTTCTACAAACAATATAAGAATGCCACTTCCAAAACAGGATCCCTGGGTTTTTATGTTTTTCTTGACAGGCCCCTACACATACATATCCAAGGACACTGGCTATCTCTACCTTCTTATAGCCACTCATGTCTTAGCTATTTTCCCCTTTGAACAACTGTGATGCACTTAGATATTCAGAAGCTACAGCTGGTACAAACTGCAACTGCCCAGGCAGTTATGGATGTATCTGGTGTACCAGATTGACTTCTCTGGTCTGGAAACTAACTGGTTACCTGTAAGTTTCCAGGTATGAATCAAGGAAGCTATTCCTGGTTATCATTTTCACAGCCCTATGTTCCTCTACATCTGCCTTCTCCTATATTCACCTATCCATTCAAACAAACTAAACAGGGTCATCTCCTTCCAGATCCTGTCCCTTCATGATTGTCATCCAATCAAATTCCACTCTCACAGAGGTTTTTCTGGCCCTGACCTCCTGGGCCTTAGCTGTTAAGGACCATTTTTTCCCATCCAACATAAGAGGAGGGAGTGCTTTGAATGGTAGTGAGTTCTAAGCACACGATGGTTATTTTGCTGGTTTCACTTTTATTTTTTCTTCGATGTATGTTTGCACAGTAATTTCTTTTCTCTATCATTAAACTGATAAATTATGCTCAGTTCAAATGAATACTTATTTACAAGGAATATATGGCAGCCCATATGTTTCTGAGTGATTCATAGAAACAACAATAAAAAAGTAAACAGACAACAATACCAGCATTAAAACAGCCAAGGCCCCAAATCAAACATCTCAACATTTCTCCATACATTCATATTTAATTTGACCAGGTTGTATCATTTAAGTCTTTCTGGAATTTACATCCTGATCTCCTCTTAACTAAGTGACTGAACCCTGAGACTCTCTAGTAGTCTATAGACCCCTATAGACTGTAAAATGCCAATGACATTTTTGTATTACTACTGACCTACTTTTAAAAATTAATGTAAAACTTGTTATTTTCCTTACTACCAAGGAAATGTAGAATTTCAGTGCCAGAGAAATGAAAACCAAGTTTTTAAAGCTTTCTCTTTGTCCTTTTTTATTTCTATTGCAAAGGTCAACTTCAAGAACTGTAATAACACAAAATACTGATTCTATTTATTTCCAATCTATATCATTAAATCCATTTCCCAACTAAATCATTAATGAAAAGGAACATCAGATGTTGCTTGAAAAAAAAAACTTTTTCTAATTGTCACCAAGATAAAACTAGTATATTCAGTAGCAGCCTTACCCAACTTCCTGGAGGACATCTTTGGGAAAGTCTGTTCTTTTTCCTAAAAACTCTGGACCCTCCCCCCAACCACCAAAAGAAAAAAGAAAAAAAGAAAAAGAGGAAGGAAAGCCCTTCTGAGAAAAAATTCATCTGGAGTTACTTAGATACAAAGCAATTATATTTCTATTTCTAGCTATTTTATGTGTAGGAGGCATATTAAAGTATTTTCTTTTTTCAGTAGCAATGAATTTCAGTGCAAATAATGAGTAATTTGGAAAAAATGAGGAAAAGGCATTTTTAAAAGACCCATGAGGCATTCTTTTTTCTGGAAAGTATTTGTTAGCAAGCCATAAGAAGCATTTTTATGAGCTAAAGATAAAATCAGATTTATCAATTGATAATTTAGTGACTTCCAGATAGAGTAACAGTATCAGTCAAGAGAATGCTAGTTTGTCTTCTTTTTTGATTCTGAACAGTATGTAAAATGCACCACTTTTTTTAGAACTATACAATATTGATTACATTATATAATATACAGTATCAATGTGGAGAAATAAATCATTCTTGAATGAACAGTTTTTATATTGTTCCCCTTTCTATTTCTGCAGTATATATTTTATGAAAAATGTTAACACCAGGAATAATTTGCAGTACAAATTACTGGGTCTTAAGGAGAATATAACTTTTATTTCTAATAAACAGAGATTTATTAAGAGTTCTTAATGAAACTCAGATCTATATCAATATTATTGTCTCTACCCAACATGGGAGGAAAGTTAGCACTGCATTCCTATATAATTTTATACCACCAAAAATCTATAATATTTTACAAGTGTTCATTGAAAGCAGGATCAATAAATGCTAATTAATTTACTTTCCAGTGATAAACATCTCTCTGGCAAATTGCCAGATTTGGGGAAAAAAAGCTCATCTCATTGTCTTGGAGATTTAGGGGAGAGAACCGGATTCATTCTCCATTTTTAGCCAGAAACCACTTTCCCCCCCTTTTTTCAGATTCTCAATGATTGCTGATTGCAATGGAGAGGAACTACTTGTTACAGAGGTCCAAGCTATATGACATTTCAATTGTCCTTTGCAAAAGAGCAGGGGGGGGGGTCTTTCTTTTCCATATTAGGCTACAAAAATTAGCATCTGAAAATATAAGGCTCACCATCCCCAATGGCAATGAACATAATCAACACTGCCATTTTTTTCTTCTTTCCTTCAACATTCTATACACCTCTAGAAATACAGAATTGGCCACCTATTTAGCCTGCAACAAAATTCTGCTGCAAACATTGATGTGGTAGATAGTTAATCCTAAATTCTAGCTCCTATGATCAGTACACAATTTTGGGATGTCCCTTAAAGGAAATGAATTGAGAATCAATATGTATGTGAGATTAATGGTTGAATGTGTTCTAAATGCAAATTTAGTATAGTAAACATTAATATATTCTGACACTATTACATCTGTATGAGATTGCTCTGATGATGTGCATCAGCCAACATGTATGAATAAAGATTTGACAAACATAAAATCCGAGCGCTAAATAAATGATAGAAAATGGTACACTGTATTCAACAGTTTGCAGCTGACCAATCTTGGATGATTCATGGGCTATTGAGTCAAATTCAGACACTAAGTAGCTGCATATATTTTAGCTCACCCAAAAGAAAATTAAATTTAAGGTGCAGGAAAGTTTTAAAAATGTTTAAAGCTGCTGTAACTGCAAGAGACAACATATTTGATATTAGTATAAGACAACATATTTGATGCTAATAGCAGAAGCTACAATGCCATTGCATTAAGTAGAATCAGTATCTAAGATCATGAGAATCAACGTAGTTACAATAGCAGCATGTTGAATAAGGACAAGAAGATCATGTTTAGCTGATATTCAATAATGAAGGTCCCATGATAACTTCTCTTGGTTCTATGTCTCAGCCCAATTTAATGCAGAAGATCATAAGATAATAAAATGCTAGGATGGGAACCACTTATGCCACTTACGGTATAACTTATGGAAATAAAGGTAACTGTACTGTAACTGGACAACGTAATTCATTTTGCTAAGCAAGTAGGTCAGTTAACAGTCTGGGAAGCTCTTCATTTTTCTTGCTATCATCATTTTCCTAGATGCAATAAATAATTTTTCTGAAAACTTTACCTCCCAAAAGGTAGGTTTGCCCAGTGAAATTCTGATATAGGTAATCCTCAACTTACATCCTTTCACTTAGTGACTGTTTGAAATTATTATGGCATTTTTAAAAATGACACGGCTGGTTTTAACACAACAGTTGCAGTATCCTCACAATCACATGATCAAAATTTGGATGCTTGGCAACTGGCATATATTTTGGATAGTTGCTGTGCCCCAGAGTCATTTGATCATCTTTTACGATCTTCTGACAAGCAAACTCAATGGGGAAGCGAGATTAACTTAACAACCATGTTACTAACTTGACAATGGCAGTAATTCACTTAACAATTGTGACAAGAAAAGTTGTAAAATGGGGCAAAACTTACTTAACAACTGTCTTGCTTAACAATGGAAATTTTGGGCTCAACTGTGGTTGTAAGATTTTGAGGAAATATGGAATATATGGAATTCTGACTTCTAAATATGCACAAGAGAATTTCAGCAATAAACACATTGTATTCTGTACAGAGAATCTAAGCATACCTTGCTTACTGCTTTTAAAGCCCTTTTGCAAATTTCGTATTTTGGCAAATCTTTCTGTGTTTTCTGGCAAATTGTCTGAAATAAAAAATTCACCAATTTAGAGATGTGTTATTTTTTTTTAATTAGTGAGAGGAAAAAGGTATAATATCTGTATCTGCAAATCTGTATCATGAATTTCATGCAAATGTTTACATTTTGATAAATCAAAATATACTATTTTCTAGACCACCAAGACATCTTGCTCTGAAATGTTTTTTTTCTCCCAGGAAACACCTAAATTTCACTTTTAATATTTAATGTAATGAGTTGGTAACACCATTTTTCATTCTTTTTTTTTTCTAGTTTCAAATACAAATGTCTCTATCTGCCTACCTCTCCAGTTCAATTTTAACAAGGTATTAAAGATCTAGATATTGAAGTTTTTGAGAACATTTAGATAGTTAGATCTAGAACAAGATGCCAATTAACATTTTCTCTTTTTAAGGAACATAATAAAAACAGTCTGACCATTAAATCAACATTTTATTAACTTGCTTTTATAAGCAAGTTTATAAGCAAGCTATGAAAACAAAAGAACACCAAAGCAAATATCTCACGGTGATATATTTCTAATGACAAGGGAGTTAAGAGGGATTTTTTTTGTGAGAAGCCAAAATACTATAAAACTGTTCCTGGTAATATGTTTTTTTTAGAACCTTAATGGAATAAAAAGAACCATTATTGCTGAATTGCAGGCCAAAAGACAGCAATTATGTACTATTACATAATTTAGCATAATCTTCTGTTGGCAGAAGATTCAAAACTCTTGGTGACAAAATTCATTGGGTGGTCCTGACCACTCATTCTCACCACTGAAATTCTGTCTTGCATTTTATTTATAAATATAGCTTTTTATTAATAGCTTTTTAATTGTTAAATGAAACTATACGAACTTATCTGTACAGTACAAGATCCAAACATAACTTTTATTTAATTTGTATCCCACCTTTGTTTTTACAAATAACTCAAGATGGCAAACATATCCAATACACCTTCCTATTTTCCCCACAACAACTGATTGGGCTGAAGAGAATGACTCAGCTGGCTTTCATAGCTAAGGCTGGATTAGAATTCATGGTCTCCCAGTTTGTAGTCTATGCCTTAACCTTAACCTCTACACCAAACTGGCTAATTTAGACAACACTCCCTCTTGTCTTCTTCTTATTGTAATTTGTAACTGTTTCAATTGGTTTAATGATTAGATTTTATTACAGTTAGTTTGTGCTTTAATTGTGCATGCCACCCTGAGTCATATTGCAAATGAGAAGGTCAAACATATAAGCTAAATAAATATTATAAAGTATTGTGACAATCAGTTTAAGCATGACTACCTTTAAGATTTAAGAAATAATTTTCCACATTCTTAAGTCTAAAATTCATCTAAAACTTTTATAAGAATTGTTTCAGCACTTGTGCAAAATATAATTTTCTGAAAACAAAATAGGACTAAATAGTACTATTAAAGTCAACCTTGTGGCGATAGAGGCGGCGAAACGTTCACATTTCTCCGCCCTTATTGCATCGGCAGAAAATTGGCCTGCCGCTCTGTTTAGAGTGACCTGCTCCCTGCTTGAGCCGAGAGCGCGGGAGGACCTCTTGCAGGGCAGGGCAGAGAAGTTTTCCCGATTTCTGCATGACAAAATCGCTCGGATTCTGGGCGGGCTGGACTCCAGTTGGATGGTCCCAGGGGAGGTGTCCGGGGCAAGTCTTGAGATTGTTATCTGGGAGGAGTTTGACCCTGTGACTGCTGAGGGTGTGGACAGGTTGCTGGGGGGGACTGAATACCACCACATGTTTGTTGGACCCGTGTCCCTCCTGGTTGGTTTCGACCTCCAGGGAGGTGACACGAGGCTGGCTCCAGGGGATTGTCAATGCTTCATTGAGAGAAGGATCGCTTCCTACTGCCTTGAAAATGGCGATGGTGCAACCCCTCCTCAAGAAGCCTGCCCTGGACCCGGCTGTTTTAAATAACTATCATCCAGTCTCCAACCTTCCCTTTGTGGCGAAGGTTGTTGAGAGTGTGGTGGCGCGTCAGCTCCCTCAGTTCCTGGAGGAAGCGACTTACCTCAATCCTTTCCAATCGGGCTTCAGGCCCAGGCATAGTACTGAAACAGCATTGGTCGCATTGGTCGATGATCTCTGGAGGGCTCGTGACAGGGGTTATTCCTCTGTCCTGATCCTGTTAGATCTCTCAGCGACTTTTGATACTATCGACCATAGTATCCTATTGCGGCAGTTGGAGGGGTTAGGAATTGGAGGAACTGTCTTATGGTGGTTCCTCTCCTTCCTCTCTAACCGCTCGCAATTTGTGTGGACGAGGGGGGAGAGTTCCACCCCTAGGCCTCTCATTTGTGGGGTGTCTCAGGGGTTAGTCCTCTCCCCTCTTTTGTTCAACATTTATGTGAAGCCGCTGGGGGAGATCATCCGTGGTCTTGGGGTGCAGTGTCATTTCTATACTGATGATACTCAGCTTTACATCTCCACCCCAAACCACCCCAACGATGCTGTGGAGGCTATGTCCCGGTGCCTGGAAGCCGTGCGGATTTGGATGGGCGGAAACAGGCTCCAGCTCAACCCTTCCAAGATTGAGTGGCTGTGGTTTCCGGCACCCCGATATAGCCAGCTGACTCCATCGCTGGCTATTGGGGGAGAGATCTTAACCCCCACAGAGAGGGCTCGCAATTTGGGTGTCCTCCTGGATGCACGGCTGTCTTCAGAAGATCCTATTACGGCCATCTCCGGGGGGGCTTTTTGTCAGGTTCGCCTGATTCACCAGTTGCAGCCCTTTCTGGATCGGGATGCCTTACGCACGGTCACTCATGCCTTTGTCACCTCCCGCCTGGACTACTGTAATGCTCTCTATGTGGGCTCCCTGCGGGGAGCACCCGGAGGCTTCAACTGGTGCAAAATGCGGCCGCGCGGGTGGTTATGGAGGCATCAAGAAACTCCCATGTGACACCTCTCCTGCGCATTGGTTGCCGGTGGCCTTCCGGATATGCTTTAAGGTTCTGGTTTTGACCTTTAAAGCAATCCATGGCATAGGACCAGGCCATCTGTAAGAACGCGTTCTGCCAGTAGTCTCCCACCCATCTGTGCGCTCCCACAGGGAGGACCTCTTTCGGGTCCCGACGGCATCTATGTGCCGCCTGGTGATCCCAAGGAATAGGGCCTTCTCTGTGGGGGCACCCAACCTCTGGAATGGTCTGCCTCCTGAACTACATAACAACACCGACCTGAGAGCATTCAGACCTGCACTGAAAACTTGGTTCTTCGAGCAGGCCGGCCTGGACTGAAATGGGAGTTTTAAAGAATAATTTTAGAATTTTGGGTTTTAAATTTCGGGATTTTAAATTCGGGGTTTTTATTGTTAATTTATTGGGGTTGGGCATAAATTTTAGTGGCAGCCTTAGGATGTTTAATCTTCTTTTAACTTTTATAATGTGGAATATTTTATAGTTGGCTGTACACCACCCTGAGTCCTTTGGGAGAAGGGCAGTATATAAATGTGTAAATAAATAAATAAATAAACCAGCAGGAAAGGACAAAAAAAAGGATTATAAGGCTCTATGCAGAAATTTATAATCCCATAGAAGCCACTGAAAATTAAACTCCCTAGCAGAAAGTTTACTTGCCTCAGCAAAAATATTTCCCAGGTTCCTCTAGACCAATTCTAAATTACTGAAATTATAACAATTCAGCAGCTTATATGATGGATAAGAAAATAAGTGATTACATAATTATAAATTATGACAGCAGAATTGCATATATAAACACAATCATAAATAGAACAGACAATTAAAAATAAGCTGCTCTTACATCCATCAGCAATGGAAGCCGGGTAACCCTTTGCATTGGGAGAATGAGGAAGGATATCATTGGTAAATTCCTACATTCTTCTTGAGTTTCAATCCGCGATAATACTTCCTTGAAGGATGGGTTGGTAGCTCTGTCCAAAATCGCAACAATTTTATAAACATTTTTATAAGTTTTCTTCTGAAAAAAATTGTTTAGCAAATTGTTTTGAAAACATGAAAAACTAATACCAACAAATACACCTCATAAATCAGAGTTTTGCCCAAAATTCACAAGATTGTCCCACACATTTTCTATTAAGATGTAGTAGTACCCATGCTAGGTATAAAACTGTTGCCTATGGTTTTTCAACTCAAAAGTGCTGATTAGTTATCACAAAGACTCTTTCACATGTAAAAACACAGTTCTGAATCTAATTTTTTTTCTATAATAGATCTGGTCCTAATATGACAAACTTTTCAGTAATATTTTATTTACAGAAAATTAACCAAAACATTTTAATAACAATTGTGACTGAAATATTTTAAATTTTACCTACAATTATATTCACAGTTTACCCATGATGCCTGTAGATAAAAGACAATTTAGAGATATATTGACATAAATTAATCCTGTGGGGAATCACTTGAGCAAAATTAAAATCTCAGTTTACCTTCAGTGAGTATGGCTGAAATATTTATTTTTCAAAACCAAATTTATATATGATTCATAATAACATTTTCCCCAATCAATTCCAGTGGTAGTAGTTTCCACTACTTACAACAGTTTTTGAAGTGTCCGCTGTTGATAGACTTCATTTGTGCAATACTTTATATAAGGGTCAAAAGTTGATGTGGTATGCTTTTCTACAATATCACTGATATCATCTATGAAGATATTACTCTGATGCCTTTCTTCAAGCTCTGTAAAAAACCTGAAATGAACAGAACATTTTTGAAGAATATGTGTAATCACATTTTGTTATCTAAAAGCAAAGAGATCCTTAAATTGTCTTTTCACCCAAACAACTGGAACTTGCTAGACAGCCTGTCCTTAGATACTCTGTGTAACTGTAGAACCTTGACCTAATAGTCTAAAAACCATTAACCCCCTTTTTTTTCTTACTGGCAGGAAAAAATATCTCTGAAATTTGTCTCTCTGGATGGAAGGTGAACAGTAAATTAATTACAGGGGAGACCACAATCAAAAGATAAATGAACATATTTTACGGGCTACTCAACAAACAACTGGAAGAAACTGAATGAAAACATTTGTTTTAGAAAAATGAATGTTTTGAGTTAAATTAGGTTCTTTTATTCCCATTTAAAACATAGGAGCCTGAAATTGGAATTTACTTACTTCTGGTGACCAGAAATGTTACATAAAGTTATAGCTCCTAAATATTTCATTCTCAATAATGCCAGATGGATGGTGATTACTTTTGCTGACCAGCAAGACAAACACCTTTTCTTTATGCATATAGCGGATATAAAAAATCTACACACTAAATACCAAATTTCAGAAACGTGACTACTATCTAGATCTACAGTGGGTTATATTCAAGATGGACACACCTCTGAGTACCTCCCTGAATTTTTAAAAAATTTTCCAGTGAAGGCAATAAATATATTAAAAGCTCTGTCATTGTTAAAGGCACTGGGGAATCTGGTAAGGAACTATCTCTGAAATGATGCCCCAACTTATACAACTACATTAACTTAATAAATTTGGTTCTAGTTAAGAATTGCTTCATGTAAGCAAGGAAGATGTTCTATATATTAATAGCTGTTGTAAATTTATGCTTATTTTTAATCCGAAGACCAATGCATACCATAGTAAGCAGATCGGTACAGTTCTCTGCTGGACACAATCTGGCTTTGGTTTCTCATAGTGCTTGATGTATTAAGAATTGGGAAACAAGGTATGAATGACAAGAAACTGAATGTATTGCAGAAATAGAGCACCAGAAATACAAAATTGTGAAGCCCATACTATTCTACTGTGAAAATCTGTATTAAAGTAATCAAAATACTAAATCTACTGTCATCATAACATCTGATGACTTTCATGATGACATCTATTGTCACCAAAATACTTAATAGCTATAAATACATAAATGGTCTTCCTGTGTGGGAAAAGATGACTATAGACACAGCACTGTACAACCCTATCTAAAAGTTTTGTGATTAATTCCTGGGACATCCCACAATACATATCTTATACAGAGATAAACTGCAATATCCTCACCAGACGTGATATACAAAAAATGTATATGTGCTGGCCACAATACCTATTTATGAAAGTTTTATGGATATTAAAGACTTGAACATGTCCTTGTTTCAGCAAAAAGTAACTTCTGTATTTAGATGCTAGTTTAATATAAAGCAACAGGTTAATAAATCACAATGATGCAACTGTTGTAGGTGACAAAGGCATCAAATGTATGAGTTTTCAGCCAAGAAAAAGCAAACAATAGCACAAGTGACTCAGACTTCTTGGATTAGGCAAGGTTATACTGTTTACTCTATGATAATTTCCTTATGTAAGAAGATTTCTTTCTTAACTTCTGATTTCCTTACCTTGACTCTGGCATAGAATAGCCAATATAAAAAAAAAAACCAGATAAATAGTAACCTTGATTCTATTTCAGAAGATTCTGATCTAGTTTTCTAAGAAAAGAGAAAAATATTTGTCTCATATTTATACTTATTTCTTGTATACCATATCCTCTAACTACACTAGATATGTGCAATTAATAGTGTAATCATTTGACCATTATGTCCATAAATTTTGCATAAGTGGAGATACATTTAATAAATCATAAGTCATAGGTGTTAAGCTATAGGGTGGGTTAATAAGCCATAACTTGACTTATGTGATGTAGAATAAATCAGTTATTCTAGTCAGGGCAGCAGATACATCTGTGAAGCCCTGGACTGAGTTTCGGTTTCAATCGTAACAGTTAACCTAGACTTGGTTTACTTATAATAAAGGTGGAATAAAAATCTAATAAATAAATAATAATTTGCACACTGAAAGTGTTAACAGTGTAATAAAGACTGATAATATGGGCTAATATTAGTTTCATAACTGAAATACAAATATTATTTTAATAAAAGCATTTGCCATATGAGTATATGATGATACAATAGACTTGCTTTATTAAGGCTTGTTGCACTGACTCTATTTTTTTTTGTAAACAATAGTTTGCCAATGTGAAAACCAGGCTACTAGGGTTTCTTTAGTGATGTATGTTTTAACAGATAACTTTCATTGGCAGTTTTAAGCAAAATTAAGCATCCTACGCCTGCAACTATTACAAATTGTTCAGGATTACCTGATGGAAAGGTGCTTCTGAAGTAACTAATCTTGGGGGTAAATCATTGTTTTTACAGGCAGCCTATATATAATTGTGTCATGGCTAGCACTCAGAGAAATGCGGGGTCCTTGGTGCTTTTGACCTTGGTAGCTTATTTGCAAACATTTCATCATCAGACTAGGTAACATCCTATCAGCACAATGTCTGCAAGAAAACTATCGAGCCCAGAGAGCACCAAGAACCCCACAGTTCATCCTGAGCTATAAATATTCTTTTCTATTGATACTCAAATATCATCTAACAGAAAACAACCAATGCTGGAACTATGATCGAAGTGCTGAATTAGAATATGATGGAAGAGCAAAGGGAGAATGGAAATGTAAAAACAGGAATATTAATTCCTTGCCATGATAATTAGAATTGTACTGCCACTTAGAATGTGGTTATAAAAGTAAATATATAAATGGAACTCTACTCATAAAATATTCCTCCAGTAGAAGTCAATTTTTCTTAACAGTAGGATTATTCTTGTAGTTATCCATGAAAATATCCAGTGCATCAGTATATTCAATTTTTCCAAAAGAAAAATTTGCTCCTAAAAATGAAAGCTACCAAAAATATTTATTCAGAAATAAATATAGCTGCATTCAATAAGACTTCTCTAATAAACAGACTATCTACCATATTGACTAGAAAGAAAGGAATAATTATATAAACTAATCCAAACCTGACTAGAAATCTGTAGGAATTTATAAACATAATTTAGATCAGAAATTAAAGATCCATCAAAATATCCAGCAACATAAAAATCAATAGTTTTTATCAAATTCACAACTTTACAATAGTATCTACTAATGAGTTAATCTTTTATGCATATGATTCCCATACATCTCTTAAGAGTTTGGCAAAAGCTGCTTGGTTTAAGACTAGAAAAGATATGATTCTAAATCAGAAATGCCTTAATTGAAGAAATCTGTCAAAGCTTTCAACAGTATTTGTACTATGCACTACATAGTGTGCCAAAAGATTAATACAGAACATATATAAATCTATTATAATGGATCTGTGTAACAAATATTTAGCATGCTCCATGCTATCTTATAGCAAAGATAGGCATTTTTAAAATCATTCCCATGAACATTCTTTTATCTAGCAGGCATGCTTGATTAAGCTCCACTGATTTTGATACACCTTAACAACAGATGGAAAATAGCTAAAAGCTCCTTTGATTTAGTTCTTGACTTCTTTACAAGTTGACACTGCAAAATTTGACCCACTTGACCACACGGTTATAAATTTATCCTTCGACTGAATTGTCTAAAGAAATACAGCAACATGTACTTGCCAACAATATAAACATGAAAGAATTTACAAATTCCTGGAAGCAAGCAACAACCAGATGCATATCATTAACTCTGGTAATAAAGACTGTTTAAAACATACTTCTTGCTTGCTTCACAGACATCTGCAATATTGGAGAAAAGATGATGGCTTTCTGTCTTTGTCATTGTAGAACTCAGTTCTTTGGAATTCTTAAACATCCGAATCAGAATTTCTAGACTGAGTAGATATGAATGTTCTGAAGAGATTACTTCAAACATAGCCTGCATGATCGGGGAAACAGAGGAATAAATGAGAAAACTTAAGTTATTTCTTTTATACAACAAATCATTTCACAGTAATACATTTTCAAAAGGGTATTTTTGAATATCCAGGACAATTATTCTGAATTAAAAATTAAAATTTAATACTTGAGTACATGTTTCAACAGTAAGCAAAACTGCAAATTTTAGGACAATTTTATACCTGTTTTAGCATGTACTTTGTTTAAAACAAAAAAACTCTATAAATAAAACCTGCAAACTAAGTGAAAAATTGTAAATAAAATAAGAATACCTTTTTTCCGCTGCCTCCACTTGGCCAGTGAAGACACACTAAATATATATATTGAACATATAACATAAAAAGAATAAAATATGTAAAAAAATTGTTAGAATAGATTGGATATCAAAAGGTGGCAAATTTCAATCATTTTTAAGATTTTGGGGATATTTTAAAGAGGAAATGTCAGCAATTTGATTCTTGGGCTCTGGATCTCAATCTCATCCTTTAAAAGGAGGAAAAATTAAAAAGCAAAATCAATCAATCAATCAATCCATAATATTCTAGAGGCAACCCCATAACATTCCTAATGAGAGCCAGAAGCTGGATGGCTGAGCTGTTGCTTTCCAACCCCAACTTCAGATAAATATGTGAATTATATCATATTTTCAGATCAGTGTTCATTATTTTTGGATCAATTTTTTTGTTTGTGAGTCAAATCTCTATACCACAATCCAGGAAAACACCTGGACACAAACAGACCCTCCCCAGTACCTCCAACTCAAACATAGCCCAGCCAGCTACCCAAATAAAACCTAGCTTCCTAATAAATAATTATCGGCCATTCACAAGAAACCAAGCTGCACTAAGAAACCCCAATGCACAAAACACAATGTTGCCAACCAATCAAAAACACAGCAACTCGAAGATCAATAAAAACAGACCTAGACTCCCAGCCAATCAGGATGAGGAAAAAAACCATTCAAATATAACAGAAAGCCAGCACCAAATTCAAACAAAAAACGGTTGCCAAGTCTGATACACAAAATTAAAAAGAACCCAATACACAAGCCTGAGGATGGCAGATGAGATTCTGCCGAAACGTCGCTATAATAAAAGCACAAATATTACGTGGGAAAATACATGAAAAAACCTAAATACCATACATACATACATACATATTTGTTTTCATAGATTTTCACGGGTACAAGTATGCAGGTCTTGGCGTGTTCGGGTCTTTTCCCGTGTAAGATTGAGAGTATCTTGGCAATGTTTTGATGAGATCCCACTCACCATCTTCAGGCTGGTGCTTTCGGCTTCATGCTTGTGCAAGCAAAGCGTGATCAGAGCTGCCGTCTCCCTATATATACTGGTGGAGAGGTTGATTGTGTTGTCATTTCTTGATTGGCTGATGGAGTTGATGTTTGCAGATTGGCTGGCTTTTTCTTAAGAACATATGTGGCTGAGGTATTGGCTGTGTGTCTATCAGTCTCCTGTGTTGTAATGACCTGGGTAATGGGCTGTGTGATGACCTTCTGAGTTCTATTGTTTTGACATCCTGGGTCTTGTGCTATAATCTCCTGGGTCGTTGGCTGTGTTATAACATCCTGAGGTTTTGTGGTGTAACCTCCTGAGGTCCCTGATGTGTTATCCTGAGTGGGTGACATTCCGGGTTTTGATTTGGCTCCAAGTTTGAGGCCTGGCTATGTGTTCATGGCGTGTGTCTGTTTGCTTGGTTTGGGGGTCGGGGTGTATGGCAGCTGGTGATGCAGCCATGGTCTGGTTTCTGGATGGTGGTTGCCTTTTGTCTATGGGGTGGGTTGGGTTTGAGTGTGGTGAGGGAGATTGGTAGTGGCGTCATTTGTTGTTTTGGGTCCGGTGTGGGTTTTCGTGGCTGGGACTCGTTTGTTGATAAGGGCTAGTTTCCAAATGTCTGGTAGGCGGGAGGTATCGTCCTGTTTTTTCATGTTATGGGGGCATTTCTCTATTTCGATGGCTTCCCTGATTATTCTCTTGTTGAAGTGTTCAGTATTGGAGATTAATTTGGTTCCCTCATAATTAATTTCATGTCTGTGGCTTTAAGGTACTGGAAAAGGGAGGAAGAATTTTCTTCTTTTCTGACTGCATTCAGACTGCACAGAACGCAACCTCCCCACCAGTATATATAGGGAGACGGCAGCTCCGATCACGCTTTGCTTGCACAAGCACAAAGCCG
The DNA here is from genome assembly GCA_023653725.1 of Bungarus multicinctus. Taxonomy (NCBI): domain Eukaryota; kingdom Metazoa; phylum Chordata; class Lepidosauria; order Squamata; family Elapidae; genus Bungarus; species Bungarus multicinctus. Next base: position 28,144,018 of record CM042844.1, read on the forward strand.
AAAGCACCAGCCTGAAGATGGCGAGTGGGACCTCGTCGAAACGTTGCCAAGATACTCTCAATTTTACATGGGAAAAGACCCGAACACACCAAGACCTGCTGTTAAGCCCCAATTAAGGGAGAAAGCATACTGCTTTCTTTTCTGTCTTTCGGCTCATCACCAGAGACCATACCGACAGAAAGCTATTTGTTTCGTTGTCTTTTGTTTATATGTGTGTAAGGTTTTGAGCTAATAAATAATTAAATAATGGAGACTAGGATAGATCTATTTCGAGCTAGTTAGCTCTCTTCAGCTAGCCATACCCTTACTGGGATTCGAACCAGGGAAGTATTACATGTGAGGCAGTTGTAATTGCGACTACACCACTGGCTCTATCCTGTTCAGCTGAGGCAGGGGAATAAGTATATACTTTGTGTTACAACACCCTGTTAAGCCCCAATTAAGGGAGAAAGCATCCTGCTTTCTTTTCTGTTTTTCGGCTCATCACCATAGACTTTATTCCCCTGCCTCAGCTGAACAAGATAGAGCCAGTGGTGTAGTGGCAATTACAACTGCCTCACATGTAATACTTCCCTGGTTCAAATCCCAGTAAGGGTATGGCTAGCTGAAGAGAGCTAACTAACTCGAAATAGATCTATCCTAGTCTCCCTTATTTATTTATCAGCTCAAAACCTTACACACACACACACACACACACATATATATATATACACCATACACACACACACATATATATATATATATATACATATATAAATACACACACACACATATATATATAAATATAATATATAGAAATAAAACAAAGGGAAAGGAAAGTAAAAAGAAAGACAAAGAACCTGATTAAAAAAATTAAATGTCAAATTACTTGAAAACTAAAAAAAATCAAACATTGACAAATCACAAATATTAGAAATATACTGCTGGATATATATTTTTAGTTAGCTAAGAAGATGTCATAAATTATTTATATTATAATAATTCTAATAATCCAGGATATATTTTTAACAAATCTATATTATTTTAACACTGTTAAAAAGTCCTGTTAATTAATTCAGCTCAAATATAACAAAAATAAGATAAGCCCAGACCTTATATGTTCCTTATTGAATATTGAATTGTCCAACATACATAAAACAAGAATAATCTTTATTTATTGCAAAATTAAAATACTTCATAGTAAATCAGAAGCAAAGTTGCACAGAATAATGCTGTTTTTTTATTGAAAGTTGGCTGAATATGAAAAGGATGGGGATCCAGAATATATATATATTCTTCAAACTTTTTTGCAACCTATTATTCATTATTCAACGTATATCCAGTTTGACACAAGAAAAATGATAAAGAAGAAAACAGCGGAGATAGAAGAATATGAGATTGATTTAATTATTCTTAAATTTGGTTACAAAACAGCAGTGTTCAAATTTCGGTGGAGGTTGGGGTGTAAAGGACGTACAAGAATCGGTTTGGTTTAGTGGTTAAGGCACTAGGCTAAAAAATAAAGACCCTGAGTTCTAATTCTACCTTAGACAAGAAGCAACTGGGTGATTTATTCTCTTTCAGCCATAGGAAGTCAATGGCAAACCATTTCCAAAAATCTTTGCAAGAAACTGCACAGATTAGTCCAGTAAATTCCAGAAATCAACACTGACTCAAAAGTGTACATGTGCATAAAAAAGCAGACCTACATGCAAGTCCAGGGTAGTTAATTAAAAAAAAATCCTATTTATGAATGAATATGAATCTTAACAAACAGTCCTTCTATCTACCAGGATGTTTTCATTACCTCAGTAGGCTTTAGTCATTTTATACATGAATGGCTGTACCACTTTCAATAAGATTCTCTGGTTCCACCCAAAATATATCTTTTAAAGTAGTTTTGATGCAGACCATTCTTTCATTGTTGTTCTTGTTTTTAAAATGAATATTTAGCAAGCTGATTGAGATCTTGGTATTCCCTACTGTCACTGTTTTTCAGCTGGGAGTTTAACGTCTACAGTGATCTGTACTGTAGCTATAAAGTCCATAAGCATTTCAAGCATGCATGTACGTATTTCCGTTCTTTTCAATCTGTGCATTCTTCTGCTGGGTGGGCTTTGACTCCCAAAGTTCTTGCAGTGATAATTCTGGCTTGGAAACCCTAAGAATTAAAGTCCAAATATCTGGAAAATGTCCAGCCTTCTGGGGCAAGCTGGTTAATTGTTTTCAAGTCCTTAATCAACAATCAACATAAAGAAGATCTTTATAATATGACTAGAGGCAACAGAAGCACTGTGACTTACATTCCTGCTATCATTTTGCCCTGAAAACTATATTGCATCTTTTTTGCCTTAAATGCAGTCATAAAGAAAGGATTTGCCTAAAGAGAGCAGCAGTGTTCCATGACTAATTTGTTCTGATCTGATTTTTTTTAAAGAAAGGACATCAGAGAACTCATCTTCAAGACTATTTAAAGATTCTTTGTTCTCTGTCCTGATGACAGCCCTAATTGATTCCTACAAAGCTGAGAAATCTAAGACTAGGCATCCCAGTTTTGAAAGTGTAAATGAGATAGGGGTTAGCCAGTTATATCTGCTTGTGAGCCAAGCAGATAATGAAAACAGCTTTTCAAAGGATTTCAGAAAACTTCCAGACAATTAGTTAAAAAAAAAAAACAGAACAGAGAGTGTTTGAGCTCATGTACTAGTGATGCTAATTGGAGATGAAAAATGATAACATACTTTCCAATTCTTATTTCTTACTCAAGACAAGTGACAATCTTCATGAGTGACACTCCAAAATGTAGTTTCAGTTCATCTGCATAACAGCAATGCACACAGATGTTTAAGGCCTGATAGCTGATGAACAGTTGTCAGAACTATTTAGAGATGAAATGTGCACTGAAGCTTTACATATGGCACTGAAAAAGTGCTTACATTTAAAATTAAAAGGGCTTTAAAACAGAAGGCACACTTTTAAAACTGGTGCTTAGAATCACTGTAGTAATTACATTTAAGATTAGAGGGGCTTGTATGTAGCAGATACATTTTTAAGAGCTATTTTAGGCCAGATTATTACTCCTTGCATTATCACACAAGTTAAATTAATACATTGCAACAGTAGCATCCCAGGTAAATTGCAACAATAGAATCCAAGGTAAATTAGTATGTACAAAACGTATGAACTTTAAACTAATAAGTAAAGCAAGGGAAATGGCATCAAAGTGTAAACTGTATTTAATTTACATGTATATATACATAGTTTATTATATAACTATATTATAAGTATATATAGTATATTATAATATACTAAAAGTGTGTGTGTATATATGTGTGTGTGTGTATATGTTTACACAAACACACAATTAAAGCAGTTTAGGTTAAGTACAGTTTATATTATTATATCCTCAACACTCCTGTCTAATGGAAAAATTGTGCATTTGGGGAATCTTTCTACCAACATGTATATCCACTTTACCATGTAATATTAAGCCTGAGATTACTCAGCTTATTTAAAAAGCCAAGTGATCTAACACCTAAGCCACAGAACTCACAAACTGTGATGGGATTCACACCTCGGTTAAACCACAAAACGTGTTGTAAAACATTGCTCAGTAAAAAGCCTTTCCAGGTTATCTCCCTTATCATTTTATGCCTACTTTACCCAGGGGTGGGATTCTACCAGTTCAACCCGGTTCTCACCGAACTAGTTGTTATGCTGGTAGGATCCCACCCTTGACTTTACCGTCTATAAAGTTGTAGCCAATCCAATCCAACAGCCTTTTCCCTTTTTTCTTCTTTAGTCTGAGTCATTATCCAGCCTTGAGCTCCTCTGATTTGGACCGCAGCTGAAGAGAACTGCACCAACTTCAACTTTTCCCCTGACAACTGGCAAATTCCTATCATTTTAAGAATAAGTTGCTTCTTTCCCACTTTATTCACATCAGCGTTTAATTTAAAAGGTTGATATTCCCTCTCCTTTGGACATTCCCTACCCTGACTTTATGCAGCTTAAAAATCTGACTTGACTTACACTCAGATTGCTCTTTAGGTCCTTCCTTATGATCTCTCATTGAATTGTCAGGACTATTCTGAGGAACAGTTCTCTTGAGTGCAGTCCAGACCAAAAGGAGCTGGAGGAGAGTTTTCCAAACTCATCAAGAGGGCAGCAGAAGCCTCTAGAGGGCTGAGGAGGAGAAAACAACAAATTTTAGGATCACTCCTCATACTAATATGATAGAAAGATTAGAGATCCAACGCAAGCTCACGAGCAAAGTCACAAAACAGGGAGGAAATTATTTCCACATCTCCACATATCTCTAGTCCAACTGGCTACATGCCAATCTACAACAAATGGCAAATATCACAGAGTTCTTTCTCTTGATGTACTTTCTGCTGTTACTGATGAAACATATTTAAATACATTTTATTTAATATTAGATAAATATTACTAAAATGTTCAGTGTACACTGATATGGTAAAGGAAGTAAAGGAACAAAATCAGAGATATCTTAGCATTTTTGAACTACAACTAATTACTATATTTTTTGCATTATAAGATGCTCCAGACTAGCAGTTGCCAACTGGTGGGCCAAGAGAAAATTTCGGTGGGCCGCAGAGCACCTCCCAAAGCAATTAATCCAGGCTGCGCAGAAACACAAGGCTGCACCGGCCACATGGCCCACGGGAACCCTCGCCGCCCATTCACTCCTTACCCAGCAAACTTGCCTGCTAAGTTGCTATTTTTCCTTTTTCCAACCATCAGCTGTTGGGCTGTGCAAGGAGATTTAGATTAGCTAGAAACAGGAAATGGTTCGATCTCTTGCTTTCTAGCTAGTCTTTAGATCTTCGGCTCTGCTTTTAAGCACAGCCGAAACTCCCTTAGGACTGAAGGTTCTATTATTCAGTGCAAGCAAATTTTATATGACAGAATGAGCTAGCCAATAGCAGATAGATCACTGATTCTGTGAGCAACTCAATCTGCCTGCCTACTTTGCCTGATTTCGGGTAAAAGTTGCTCTTTTTTAATTAAAAAAAAAATCAATATTTACATACATGGTATGTTGTGAGTTAATTTTGTGAGTTTGCTTGCTAGCAAATTTTATGAGTTTGCTTGCAAGCAAATTTTATGTGTCAGACTGAGCTAGCCGATGGCAGATAGATATGAATGAATCTGTAATTCTGCAACTCAATCTGCCTGCCTGCTTTGCCTGATTTTGGATAAAAGCTTCTCTTTTTTAAAATAAAAAAAACCAATATTTATATAAATATGTATAATATTTACATACAAGCCATGTCCAGCCAGTCACATGATCACCAAACTACACCCACAAATTACGCCATGCCCACAGAACCGGTGAGTGGTCCCTGGGATTTAAAATTATGAATTTGGTGGTCCCTGAGGTCCAAAAGGTTAGCAACACCTGCTCTGGACTATAAGACTCACTTAGTTTTTGAGGAGGAAAACAAGGAAAAAATCTGCCTCTGCCTCTCAGCAATTTGCCTCCTTGCAGCAGACAGTTTGATCAGCTTCAGCACAGCCTGATTTACCACAAGCAGCTGACTGGCAGTTAGATTGGCCTCCTGGAATACTGCCAACCAGCTATTCCAGGCTGCAGGGATTGCTGCTGCCTATTGCTGCCTCCGCGCACTCCATTTTCGGCCTCTGCGTGCCCCATTTTTGGCCTCCGTGAGTCCTGCTTTTGGCCCATTCTAGGCAGTGAGATTTGCTGCCAATCAGCGGTGATAAGCAGAGGCGATTGGTGGTTATCAGCAGAGGTGGCAATTGTCACCACTTCAAGTGGGCTGAAAACTGGACGCACTAAGACCGATGGGGCATGCAGAGGCTGAAAATGGGATGCATGGACCCAATATGTGGTGGCGGTGAGGGCTATCCCGGCAGCCTGGAACAGCTGGTTGACAGTATTCCAGAAGGCTGATCCACTTGCCAATCAGCTGCTCATGCTAAATCAGGCTGTGCTGAAGCTGACCAGGCTGTTTGTTGTTTGCTGCAAGGAGACATTTGCTGAAGGGTGGGGGCCAGCGGGTGGCCGGGGCATCGGCAACATTCTCTCTATAAGACAACAGACATTTCCACCCACTTTTTTGGAGGGGAAATACGTCTCATAGTGCAAAAAATATTGCCATTTTTAAATGGATGTATCTGATCATGTCTCTTATGAAAGATTCACTGGAGAAGATTATTCCTGTCAGACCTATTACAGTTTTGCACTGCAACCACAAGAATATTCCAGCAGAATATTCACCAAATATTTAATGCTATTCAAGTTACTAAGCTCTATTGCTCCTGGAGGTCTACGTTAATAATAACTGACTAGATTTATGGTCCAGAGATGAAAGGCAAAAAGTTGTACGGCCTAAATTAATCTCTTTACATAAACCATATTAACAAAATAATTTTTCTCTTCCCTTTTAATGATTTGGCATTTAATTTTGATTTTGCTCTCATCTTTAGCTTTTTTACTTCTGTTGTATGGGTCAATGAAGTAAATAAACTTTACTATTTACCCCTTTTATCTATGCAATTCCAAAATTATCAAAAATACATCAAAACTCGCAGAAACCAAAGTGGTTATGAGAAAAGTCACTAATATATACTGGTTATTTCTACATATTTTACTACTTTACATGGGTTAAGGATTTTCTTTCCATTATTAATATACCTCCAAAACCACATATTATTTATACTGTATATGAATTTATATTTTATATAAACCTTTTCTACCACCAAATATTTCCCCTATTTATAGGGAAAAATACAATGTCAGAGAACCTGGATAAAAAGAATGCTATTGTAATTTAGTTCAAAGAAAAAAAGAGAACCAGAACTTACTGTCTTTATAAACCAAAAGTACTAGAAAGGCATATATTAATAATTGAATTAATGCTTAATAACACTTCAGATACCTCTTGCCTTTTTCTTTCTTCTTGGTTGATGGTCTGAGATAAGCCATTCCTCTTCACCTGAAATGAATGCTTAATTAATATATTTTTATAACTCATACTTTTTTAAAAAAAAAATAGAGACAGTACATTTGCTTACCGTAGCTCATATTTCTACAATATAAAGCTACTTCATTATACAAACAGCAACTGACAATTTATGATTCCTAAATGATCTGTCAATGTCTCAACTATAGGTAACTTCTGTGCTGTCAGTTCCCTTAACAGATGTTACAGACTACTGAAGCTCTGGACAACCAAAGGTGTTCTGGAAAGATTTTATTATGAGTCCCAGATGTAGAAAATTGCCCCGGGAAGGGTATTACTGCCAGAAGTATGTTCTTAATTCCCTGGTACACTAAGGTGTTAATTTAATTCTACCACAGCAATAGTAGTTTTATTTATGTAATTGAATTGTTTGTAAGGACATTTATTTTATTTATTATTTTATTAATTACATTTATATACCGCCCTTCTCCCAAGGGACTCAGGGCGGTGAACAGCTCATCTAAAAACCCCACAAAAATACAAAAGTTAGAAAGTAATTAAATATTTAAATCAGCTGCTGACTAAAATTAGGAAACCCTCCCCCCACCCTTAAAAACCCAAATTTAAATTTAAAAATGGAGATCAAATTTAAAATCATTATCTCAGCCCAGGCCGGCCTGCTCAAAGAGCCAGGTCTTTAACGCGCGCCTGAAGGCCCTCAGGTCCGTGCCGGTACGGAGTTCCGGTGGCAGAGTATTCCAGAGGGCGGGGGCACCCACAGAGAAGGCCCTACTCCTTGGCGCCGCCAGACGACACATAGCGGCCGACGGCACCCGGAGCAGACCCTCCCTGTGGGAACGCACCGGCCTGTTGGAGAGCGTTGGCAGAATGCGGTCCTGAAGGACAGAGGTCAAATTCAAATAAAACATATGTATCTTACAGATGTGTATTATATGTATGTCTCTATAGCTCTTTAAATAAAAGTTAAAAATAAAAATTAAAGAAAAAAATAGTTTCAAATCGCAAGAAAAGGTGGAAGATATATATATATAGATGATAGATAGATAAGATAGATAAGATAGATAGATAGATAGATAGATAGATAGATAGATAGATAGATAGATAGATAGATAGATAGATAGATAGATAGATAGATAGATAGATGTATGCATGCATGCATGCACGCACGCACGTACGTACGTATGTATGTATGTATGTATGTATGTATGTATATATGCAACCTGGGGGGACATATTTGCATTCTGGCTGAACAAAAGACATAGCACACTCTCTACCAATGAATTTTCTGAGGAGATGAGATAGACAAGTCAACTGAAATTCAGTGGAGAGACCAGAAAAGGAGTATATGGCTCAGGGATAGGGATAGGGGGATGGATGGATGGATGGATGGATGGTGTAATGTGTGTTTTTAAGCATCTGAGCAAAATGGCAAAGAATAATGGATCCAATCTGGCCAAATAATTTCAGAACAGTGATAGAGGAAAGGCATAAAGAAATGGACAAATCTAAGTTTACTAACTTTTTATTTCATATACACTTAGGAAACCTATTTTATTTACCATATTTTTTTGTACTATAAGACACTTTGAAGTATAGTTTTTGGGGAGGAAAACAAAGGAGGAAAAACTGCCTCTGCCTCCCAAAAATTTGCCTCCTTGCAGCAAACAGCAAACAGTCTGGTCAGCTTCAGCACATCCTGATTAGCACAAGCAGCTGACTGGCAGTTCGATCGGCCTCCCGACGATCAGCTGCTTCAGGCTGCAGAGATCGCCATTGTCTATTGCCGCTTCCGCGCACCCCTTTTTCAGCTTCTGCATCCCATTTTTGGCCTGTTCCAAACTACAGGAATTGGAACGAGCTGAAAATGGGATGCATGAGGCCAAAAATGCAGAAGCCAAAAATGGGGCACATGGAGGCGGCAATAGGTGATGGTGATCCCTGCAGTCTGAAACAGCTGATCATCAGGAGGCAGATCCAACCGCCCATCAGCTGCTTGTGCTAAATCAGGCTATGCTGAAGCTGACCAGGCTGTTTGTTGTTTGCTGCAAGGAGGCAAATTTCTGGGAGGCAGAGGTTGAAGGGTGGGGGCCAGTGAGTGGGCTGGGCTTCAGCAACATTCACTGTATAAAATGCACAGACATTTCCACCTGCTTTTTTTGGGGAGGAGGTGTATTTTATACACCGAAAAATACGGTCTATGGTCTAATGCTTGACATGGAAAGAGATATTACTTTATTGTGAGGTTATAGAGATTAGCTAAAGCATACCTTTGCTAATTTTAATACAAATAAAACTCTCAATTATTTCATTAAAAGATTAGAATTAAAATTAATCATTTTGTCCCTGTTAGACAGAATCAATCATTCTGATCAAGCTCCTCACATTCCTATAGCCCAAGAATGTCAACAAAAAAAAAAAAAAGCAATTCAGATTCCCATCCCCACAAATTTTGTTTTCTTTCCTAAGACCAAATTTGGGACTGATCCAGCAAATTGGTCATTTATAGATACTTAGGTAATGAGAAAGACCATTCTTCTGATGATTTATGAGAGAAAAGTTTAATTGTTCCCTATAACAGTTGTTTAGCCAAAATTCTCACTGTTCATGAAAGCCAAGGAGCTGTCACTGAGAAAGGAATATTGGTATGGTTATCTCCAAACACTTGCTTGGTTTCTCAATGCTTCTATCATCAGCTAAGTCTCAATGAATCAAAATTTCCTGAAAGGCAAGAATTCATCTCTGTGTAGCTTCACAGGGTATACTTGATATTCCCTGTTAGTACTCTTTTATAATGACTGTGCTGTTTTTATGTAACCTGGCAAAAGATGCAGCTATTTTACGATAACTAGAGTTGCAGATAACTTGAAAAAATTTCTTATGTAACTTAAGATATACTATTGCCAAATGCATTTTCACTTTACTTCCTGGTATGCTCACAATTCAAGCTACTTTCACATGCATATTATTGCCCTGTTGTTGCATATTTTGAATGAGACAGCGTAGCTTTTACTTCTTTAAACAAAGACAGCTTTAAAAAGAGCTGAATATATCTTATTTCTAATAACTTAGGAACTATTTTCAAAAAACTTTCTGTTCTATCCAGCTTCTTTTTCATGCAGTCAATTAAGAAGAGATAAGCAAGCTAAAAAAAAATCTTACATAAAACCAGAGCATTGGAAAGAACAAAAAAGATATTAACCCACACACATAGGACCAACATCGCCCATATATTTCCTATGTATATTACACACATATATATAAGCGGGTGTGTAACAAACTTGCTTGCTTGCCTGCTTAAATGAGAGACATTTCTTGTCCACAAGGAAGAGATTTTCAGCTGCAATTCCTGTTCAACACCACAATCCGCTTTTCTCAATAGTTAATCAAGTATTGTTTAACTCAGCTATAATGGATGGATTTATACAGTACTTTAAATCATAAATCATGAATTACAACCTCTAATGGCCATTAAACCAAAACCAAGCAAACTTCATTATGCTTTAGTTGTGATATGTGTACCAACACTTATTGGCTATGAGTGGAGTAAAACCTGCATGAACTCCTTTACATTTATCAACACAATGTTTTCATGAGAATTGTAGCAAATTACAGTGGAAGATGATTAATTCTAAAGCTCCAGTACAAATAGAATTCCATTTCCAGTTCTTTGGTTCTAACTCATAATGTCTATAAAGAACTCTGGTATCAAAAGTTCATGATATAGTAGAATTTTGTTGTGAACCAATGAACAACAAACTCATTTGATTTTGCTTATCATAAACATATTTAAAACAAGAGCATAATGGGAACTATGCTAATTTTTGAATCATTCAATCCACACAGCTTGCATGTGATCCTTGTAGTATCAAATACAGGAGACATGAGGATACAGGTTTACAGAAAAAGGGGTATGTCGTAAGTTATATACATAACTCTGCTCCACAAGACACTAACTTATCCAACTAATTTTTGTTGAAATATAGAAGTCTTTTCCTAGTGCAGAAAACTGACTAAGTGATCAATATGCTATTGTTCAAACATTACTGTGTTCTTTCTTGTAATTTATGCAGTTTTATCATGAAGATTTTTTTTAAAAAGGGCACTGTCAAAGAGAAAATAGTCCTTTATAGTTAAACATTTATCTTGTTTACATTAGCTGTTTATCAACATAACTGTTTAATGATGCAGCCACCTGACTACAGAATGCGACTACAGCACAATTTGTAATCCATCACCTATTTACACATAGCAACTTTAAAACTATCTTTGAAAATCATTGCCCTTAGCTTGTTAACAGATTAGATTCTGCTAACTTATAAATCTTGGCTTACAACCACCACATGGGTTCACAACTGCATTAAATCAGAGGTGGTATTCAACAGGTTCTGACCAGTTCTGGAGAATCGGTAGCGGAAATTTTGAGTAGTTTGGAGAACTGTAGCAGAAATTTTGAGTAGTTCAGAATACTACCTCTGACTGGCCCCGCCCCCATCTATTCTCTGCTTCCTGAGTTCCACCTGATCGGCTGGGTCTTTTTTTGTTGCCCTGCATAGGAGAACAGAGCTGGAAAGCCAGTTAGTGGTATGGGGAAGAGAATGGGGATTTTACAGTATCCTTCCCCAGGAGTGGGGTGGGAATGGAGATTTTACAGTATTCTTCCCCTGCCACACCCACCAAGTCACGCCCACAGAACCGGTAGTAAAAATTTTGATTCCCACCACTGCATTAAATCATAATGCAACTTGTTTGGTTTGATATGCTGAATAAATCTAGTCAACAATAAACCCAACCAAGCAATTACCCAATTTTGTTTCATATTTGTGAGATCAAGAAGAGGTCATAAAGTGTGATTACTGAACTATACTTGACGTGGTTAATTTTTATGTCTCATACCTGTGAATTAATCAAGCCATTCTTACATACAAGATTATGTTATAGCCAATGGAGACATTTTTAGAAAGGTATTACTGCATCAATAAAAGGTTAATGATCGAGTTTACCATAGAGGATTGGAATGGTTCTTGAGTCATTAAAATGTTAAGTTCTCTTTTATTCACTTTTGGGAAAAAACAGTAGTTTGCAAAGATACTGCCAAACATTAAAATGACATATAAGTAGCTAACTACATTACATCTTAAGCAATGAATCAAATTGTACTTGTGAGTGCAGCTAACTCCAGAACTTAAAAAATGTATAATTTTTGACGTCTTACAGATTTAATTTAAAGTTATTTCATTATCTGTGAAATTGTAGGAAGATAGTTATATCACAGAACTGATTTTCATTATCTACTTATGCATTATCCATTCATATTGCTTTGATAATGCTGAGGTTGCTGATTTCAAGTGGGCAAGGAACTAGTGGCACGATTATTTTTTGCAACAGCTTTACATGACCCCTGTGGAATGGTTATGGAAGCAACCACATGAAAGCAATAATCGGACTGCTAAGATAATGGCCAAATTTGGATGTTCACAATATAATTTAAGTTCCCTGCAATGAGCTATTTCAGTTGATTCAGTCCATCTTCTCTTCTAATCCAGTAGAGACAACAGTGGAAAATTAAGAGCACAGCACAGTTGATTGTTTTGACTGCAATAGGTCAGACTTTAAGTAGTTAATGAAAACTTTTAGAGGAGTTCATAAAATAATAAAAAGGGTTTTTTTGCTTATTCTTAAACTATGCTGTTAAATTATGTTGTGTACTTGATTTAGCTGAAACCCAATCATACTGTTTCAGAAAGATTTAAGAAATATTCATTCCCAGTTAATCTTTTGACTAAGGTCATATTTGAACATTCTGAAAAATTTTAAGGTGTCAACTGAATGTATAGAAGACGGGACATATAGAAATACACAGAAAAATATGCCCTGCCCTTGGCTTTTCCTACTCTTCGTGCAGGTCTCCACATCTCTTAAACAAAATTGTTACTTTTATATAGATATAGTTGTTGTTGCTAAGCAATTGTGTGCAGGTCATTAAGTAGAAGGAGTGCCCAGTAAGAAGGCACCATGGGAGGCATTGGAGGCTTGGCACAGGCTCTGTATGAGTTGGCAGGGTGCTGAAGTGCAACACAAAGTTGCCACTTCCTAGGAAGTCCAGGCCTGCTCCCACCACCACCACTAGCATTCAAACAATCATGAGAACAATGGCTGGTTTCACAGTGCTTTAGAACGACTACTTATGAGAAGGAGACTTCTGAAATACTGCAAAAGTGGACACCATTGTCACAATTATTCAGGAGGTTGGAAGGCTTCTGAATGATCAGGAGACTGGAATCACTTGCAGTTGCAGAAAAAGTGGGGTGCTTTGCATGCACTGGTGGGCCCTCTAACTGGCCAAGGCATCTGAGGCCTCATGGGGCAGGGAGTAGAGTCAGGTCTCCCAGGTCTAGTGAGGAAGAGAGCAGGCCCAGTCTTCTCATCCAGATGGGTGACTATGATGAGGGGGATATTGGCAGGGGGAGAAGTTGCAGTACATCTGTGGTTGTAAGGATAGATAGATTGCCAAGTATCCAAATTTTTATCATATGGCCACAGGGTCATTGCAGTAGCTGCACTTTCTGGTAAGAGTTATTAAGTCCACATTCTAGATAGAGAGGACCACTTTTGGTGTCCACTTTTGCAGTATTTCAGAAGTCTCCTTCTCATAAGTAGTCCTTCTAAAGCACTGTGAAACCAGCCATTGTTCTCATGATTTGAAAGATGAGTTAAAAAGTCCAATTATGTTAGAACTGAACAGCCGTCCCTCAACAGAGGGGGAGGAATATGACACCACCTATCACCTGTCTACAACTCAGTCCTTTCAGGAGTTCCAAGAAGGTTCCACAACCTTTTGCACTATGATTCAGGAGACCTGGAAGGCACAGATTAAACCCACAAGAGAGCCTCAACAGCTCTCGGAGAAAGTCCTAAACTAACAAACCAGATGACTGAAAAAAAAAATTCTTCCATCTCTCCCCCCATCCCATCAGAACTTTTCTTAGATGAGAAGCGAGACATCTTCTTCCTCAAAGAAAAAACATAGTCCAGCTGTCTTTTGAAAAAAGCACCTCTGAGTTAGTCCATTCATTCAGCACCGTTCAAATTTCAAATAGTTGCTGAACAAATAGTCATTAAACAGTAACCACCTGTACACCTCTCCATAGAATTGAGGACCCCCCAATAATGAAAGAGTACTCAGAGAAAGCAATCACCAAACCTCTTCTAAAAAAGTTAGGATTCTAGTTTGGTCAGTTTGAAAGAAGTCCCAATAGCTCTTTGATAATACAAAAGTGAAATGGAACTGAGGGGTCAGGAAAAGAGGATGCGACAGTCTTCTGACAGTTTTAAAAGAGACCACTGTTTAAAGATATATTACAAGCAATGCTTTACAGGGAGCCCATTCCTCACTTGCCCTAGCATTTAGAATAAAACAACATTGTTCAGTTGCTCTTTCTTCATGTTTTATATTTTCATTCTTTATGTATTGATGTACTGCTTATTCCATGAATTCTGTGGAGCTTGTAGACAATACAAATAAAACCTATCCAATTAATTATTGGACAATTAAATAGCTAACCCATATTTTCAGCCAACCACATGTGAAGATCTTCCAAAAGCTCTGTGGAAAGACCCAGATTTTACTGGTTTCCTAAGTGGTAAGAAGGAAGGAATCATCCTGACCCTGCTCCATATGGTTATTTTATTAAGAATGAATCAAAGGTTTTCTTTTCCATAAATAGTTTGTTTCTAATTGTTTCCTGAAGTCTTTGCCCAGTTAGAGTTTGATTGCTTTAAAAACCATGAATCAAAGAGAGAAATGCACTTTGCCACCACTTTGCCAATTACAACTATTGAATAGTATCTGCATGTTCATAAACATTTTGCTCTGGGAGGTAATTGAAGGTAAATAAGGCTGTAAAAATTCACATTGACTGATAAAAACCTTGCTTATAAACATCACTGGTTTGGTTTACAATTTGAATTTTAAAGCACTTACTAATCTTACGACACTTACTGCAGACAGTTGACTCCATGTTGATCTTAGAGGTTTGTATTGAATAACTATTTTTTCATCTGACTTTTGTTCTTTTGATTCTACGTCTTCATCAGAATCTATATCTAAAGCTTTTTCTTTATAATTCTGATACAACACTGCATTTTCTGCAATAACAAAAAAAAAGGAAAATGATTTGAGATGCTTCTAGACTATATAATTATAATAATTTTTCTCTTAGACAGCTAGTCTTGTTCAGAACAGTCACTGGGCAAGGAACATCAGGTCAGCCAAATTCAGGAAGGAAAAACAAGAGAGAACCTATTTTATCCCTCCCTCCCCCCATCCTGTGGATGACTGAATACAAAGGATTCTTATGAAAGTTGGCTGGTTTATCTTGTTAGCAAGGTATATACTGTAAGCAAGGTATAAAATCATTTGAAATTTTAAACAATCAATTAACTTGTAATTGAAAATGCAGAGCTAAAGTGTATATAGAAAAATCTTAGAGTTTAGTACTAAATATTTGAGGGGGTTCTCATGCCTATTAAAATGTCAACCAAATCACTCCATACTTTATCATGTTGTATAAATTATACCTGATCTGATGTTTAAATTTCTTTGACTTTTTAAATACTGAATGCATATTAAGTTAATAATTCAAAAAATTGGTAATATATGAGCAAAATGTTGTAAAGCCACAGTAGTACTGTATATTGTTATTATAAAAATAGACTTGACCTAAGTATCTGAAGTTTCAATCAGAAATCCCAGACAGTCCTATTTCAGTTAAATGTTAAGTTCTTTACATTCCAGATAAATGACAAATAATTAACGCAGTTCAAAAATACATATATAATCAGTTAGGAGACTTAAGAAGTCAACAATACGACTACTTTGTGAAAAGTAGACTGAACTATGTTTCAATTCTTCCTAGATGTGAATCTTATGAATTCTATAAAAATTAGTTCTATGTATATGTACCTGGGATCAATCCTATCAAGTCTGCTTTCCTGTTATTAATATTCTTGGAGTGGGGGAGACTAATTGGACGTCACCCTTGCTTTCAATTTATCATGTTACTTTTCAACTGTTGTTCAAATTACAACTTGGACTAAAAGCCTAAGGTTTCTAAAATACAGGATATATAAATAAGTTACACTGGTAATAATGAAGCGTGAGGATGCCACTGAAAGTGTGAAAAAATATTAAAAATTGCAATATGTTAAACCAACAGCATACATAAATAAAATCAAGTCTTTATTATGATCACAGACCAGGATAAAGATGTGTATGTGTGTGTATGATATATATATATATATATATATATATATAAATGTGCTAAAAATGAAGCAGTCTCAAAAATTAAGAAATATAAGGCATATTATATTGCTTGATATAGCAAGACTGCTATATCAAAGACAAGACTGCTTGATGAGAGAACTTGAACAAGTTCTTGAACAAAAGAGCAAATTATGAATTAAAAAATTCAGACATCTGAAATGCAAATGACCAACAAACAAACCAAAGTGATGCCTACAAGTGATAAAAATATGTAAGCTATAGCCAAGAAGTAACAATGATAACAAAAGAAATTCACAATACCCATGAGGACAAATGGAAAGCATTGTAAATAAGACATAACCTATGCTATACAATATGACAGAATTGCAACTATTGTTTGCAATAGGAAGTTTTCTTCTCCTGTTTTACTCTACTTGAATACATTATAAAGTTGGTCCAGCTATTCTCCTATCCGTGGTATCATTGGTAGAACCCTACTGGATATTGCAACAATAATGCTACTTTATATTTGCTGCAATGACTTTGGTTTTGTTTTCTCTCACCCTGTTAATACAAACAAGAATCTACACCTTTGACCCAAACTTTGCTCTGCAGAGTAAAACTTAACTTGGTTCTTGTATAAATTTCCTTATACAATATATCATTAAAAATAAGTATAGTATATCTAAGCAGTTCTTACCTTGTCCGTCAAATGTCCCTTGTCCTTTTAGCATTTTTTTCTATATTTCAAAAAGAAAATAGAGAAGAGGAAGGGGAAACTGGTGAAAATAGGAATGCTCAGTGCATTGCATAAGAATAAATTAATTTCAAATGTTTTCCTTAACATATTTAATCATTAGTAAGTTAGGATAGTAACTATTTTCCAAGAGATCTACAACTTTGGTACAAATCTGATTCTAAACCAGAACTTTCCAAACCCATTCACAAAATAAAACAATTCTTAGAATCATTGTCTCTGCTGAAAATAAGAGGACTGATTAAAAATAGTAGGTAGGTTTATGTCTCTTGCTAAGATTTAATCATAACTTGCAAAACACAATGCCTGGGTTCATAATAATTAAGCTAAAACTAAACAAATTACACAGTGGCTCAGTGATACTAAAAAAAAAATTCCTTAATATTCCTCAGATGATATCTACATTCCAAAATGGTATTTTAAAAAAGAAATGTTGTTTTTTTAATAGTTTAATGCAAGGAGGGGTTAGATTATGACCTTTAAAAAAATATTGGCTGGACAGCTATACCTTGGTGTCTAGCAAAGACTGGACTATAAGTAAAAAAAAAAATCATGTTGCTTTTAGTAAAGACAAGATTAGCAAAATTATATACAAAAATTCCAGTAAAATCTAGTAAAAAAAAAACCTGTGTCAAATAGCGCTTAGACTTATATATCACTTCACAGTTCTTTACAGCCCTCTCTAAGACGTTTACAGAGTCAGCATATTGCCCCAACAATCTGGGTCCTCATTTTAGTGACTTAGAAGGATGGAAGGCTGAGTCAATCTTATACATTGTAAATGTGTCGAACTCTGTAACTAAGTTATACAAATATTGCCTTTGAGCAAATTATTTGACATTGAAATTCTGGGAAATTTAACTTTTCTTTATGCAAAAGGTTCTATATGAAGAGTTCGCAAGAAACCCTGTCAGTTTCTTTTGACCAATACAAATTAATGCCAGAAAAATTGGTTTGAGGATATATCTATCCCCTTAATACAATTATCTGGAAAGAAACCCCCAAATCCAAATAATGCATTCAAATACACACACTAGAATATATATGGGACATGTAATCTGCACAAAAAGTTTAAGAATGAATTCATTAGCTTGCATCTTTGCATCCTGACAGTTTGCCAGTTCCATGATTATCCTATATAAAATTAATAGAATCTCTATAAAGTAGATTAATCTTGAAATATAACTGAAGTGCATTGTTGCCTAAGCAATATTTCCATCAAAGTTACGGAGATATTTACAACCAGGAAATAATTAGCATTATAAATATAATAGATAAAATGTATAATCCCAAGTCTTCCATCAGGGCATATTGACCTAATCCGGAACAATCATGTTTACCACATCAATGTCATAAACTTGAAAATCTGAATAGAAATTTATCAAAAGTAATCTCACTCTCATACATATAAACATTTTAGGTTGCCAGTCTGGAGAAAGATCAAGCAAATTAATGCATGAACCTACTTTTTTCTGAGATAGGAGTAAGGATTGCCTCTGATCCTAACAAGAGTTACAGTGCCTAAAGGGGCAAAGTTACTGCTTTCAAGTTACTGCACTGAACAAAACTCCACACTAACCAAGTTCTGAACACAAAGAAGAAAACTGAATTTGTATCCAGAGCTTGTGATAGTTGAGAAACATCTCAGACACAAGACCTCATCCAATATGAATGTCATAGGGATAAATTTTTGGATAGCTACTCAAAGCACTTGAGGAAATAAAGAACTCACTGTGATGTTCCAGCATTGCAGTTTCAATTAATTTCCCACTTAAGAGTAAATAAAGGATTATCACAGATAATGAAAAGTGGGTGATGAATTGTAAAAAGACTTAAAATACATACATTTTAAGAAAAATAATGCACAGAAGTATTAAAGCTTACCCACTAAATGGGTAAGATTACATATAATAGCAAAGGGTCTATTTAGGAAGATTTTGCAGATTCATTTGGTGATGGGGCTATTATCACACATTTACGATGAATATTTCCTTTGTCATCCTTTAAACCTGTAAGATTTCTCCCATTTTTTCCTATTAATCTAGGGTTAAAATACTATCCTGATCTTGCAGCATAAAAACTAAAACAGCAAATGTTCAAAATAAGCCCATCTGTACTACCATTGACTGTAAACTATTAATAATTTCACTTATTTACTTACCTTTATTCTTCCTAAACTAGAGAATTTCTCTTTATCTTCTATGACTGCCTTCAGCACTGGCTGAGACAGTTTGCTTTTCATTTTAATATTGGCAATACCATCAAAGTCAATACCACTCACAACAGCTCGTCGGTATGAAGTAGACCTCAAGCTACGCTTTAGCATCCCTGGGCTTTCCACATCCCCTTCTGCTTCATCATCTTCACTGGCTACCAAAGGTGCATCAAGAGTCTCCACCATGCTGCGTACCTTAAGTACCCTGCTGTTTGGCTCTGAATTCTGACCATTAGCTTTGCCAATTACTCGTGTTTCAGAAGCTAAGCTCTTGGGGATGATCTGCTGTTTCCCCACTTTTAACGCGGCAAGACTATTTGTGCTCAGAGTCACAGATGACCTATCTGATTGGTCGTTCTGATTTGATGATATTCTTTGCAGAGGCAAATGCAGAATGTCTGAGGGAGCATGCAGGCGAACAGGTTCATTTTCAAGGTTTTTAGGAAGTTGAGTGGGTTGTAATGCTAAGGCAATGGTTGTGTTATTATTTGGCGAATGTACAATTTCTGGTGGCGACATTCCAAGGCTTGATGTGAAAATAATATGTTCCTTCTCAGGACTAAGTGATGTTTGATTAGAAGCCTTCCTTGTGTATGTTGATTTACTGCCTGCTGAATCTATACAACCACTAGATGAAAAGTTTATAGAATTATTTGAAACCATTTTCAAGATTTGTGGGGACTGATCAGAAAGTGTAGAAGATAAGATTCTATGTTCTGGAAACTGAACCTTTCCATTTGGTACACTTTTACAGGTCAAAAGCAAGGGACCTCTTTGAATAGAGTTGCTGTCCGGAGAAGGAATTGTTTCATCAGGCTGCATTAAAGTGAATGCATCTTTGTCTTCCACAGGAAAATCTGTGAAGAGGACCCCAGTGGAACTCTGATAGGACTGTGGTCTAGATTTGTTCTTTGTATGCAAATGCCCACGATGCGCTGATCTTCTCTTCCACAATGGTGTAATGTTGTTATTGGAAAAGTCTATTTCATTTTGTTCATCCATAACCCAGAACTGAGGTCAATTCAACATCAACACAGGAATGCAATATGTCCTATTGCACAACAAAAAAGGAAAAACAAAAACTTAAATCATTCAGTAGCTACAATCTAACAAATCACCCTTGATGGGGAGAAGGTAGAGGAGAAAGTGTCCATCATTTCAGTTTTACCTTTTTTAATTAAAAAAAAGGAACTATCTTTTCCAAAGTATGTCTAGTACAGTTGGAAGAGGATTTGAGCAGTAGCAGCTTGAAGCTGACATAGCTGGTAGATACCATTCAAATGTTTCTCACAAGTACAGAGGAGGAATGGACTAAGTTCTAGATCCTTCTTTTAAACAGTAATTGCCCAGACCCCATTTATGGAGGATAATTATTGGATATATTGATATTTCTCATTCAAATCAAAATATCAAAAATTGTTTGTGTTTTCCATCTTCCCACACCCCCATCATTGTGGTTAAAGAATAAAGGAGAAAAATTGTGTTCCATAAAATGAAATAAAAAAATGCTTGATGAACACTCTAACATTTTAGTCCTAAAGCTGGTGGGTACACTACTAATAGTGATCTATGCAAGCAGAGTTTAACATTTAAATAAATAAGCAGTCTCTAATGTATTCTTAGAGTTATTCCCAGCATGATAACATGAAAAGGTGGACTGACTATATTTGTGCCAGAAAAAAAATTAAAAACTTTTAATTGAAGTTTTTCCGAGACATTTAAAATAGGCAGTTTCTTATTCTACATGCAGTTAAACAGTGAGGCTGTTTTTTTAAAAAATAAAAGGTCTACTTAATTACAGCACAAGAATACTAGCCAAGAATAATTTAACATAAGCCATTGTGGTTCCAGAAGCCAAAGCAAAGGAAAAGTAATCATTTGTATTGGATCAGCTTCTGTTGATCTATAAGTCACATTCTGCTCTCCAGCAGACAGGCAAATTAAGAACTCTTTATATTTCCTATCACAAATTTTGTAGAAAAATATTTTTTAAAGTTTGAAACCATGTAGGTTTCATAGTTATGCAGTCTGGAGTATTTTTTTTCATCAAATCTAACCTCACTCAATAGCACCACCAATCCATATTTCAGAAACAATTATGCAAATATTCCAGGGTTATTAAGAAACTAGATACAATTTGTACAAAGTCTAACAGTGCCTCCCAGAATGGGTGGAGATACCTTAAAATATACCCCAAAATGTCCACAAGGAATCCTAAGGAAGAAGCTACTGCATGACAAACCTGCTCCCAAACTGTTTCAACAAACAGTTGAAACAAATTATTTGTGCTGCAGAGCAGCACAAATTTCACCTCCTTTCCCAGAAAACAAATCCTTCATAAATTTACATTGAAAAAAGCATCATTGAACTCCAGGGTATTCATTTTTGAGCTAACATATACAAGATTGCAGTTCAGCAGCAAAATTTATTAAATTGTGCCTCCCGCCAGCAGAACCACAATCTGATAACTATACAAAGTCTAGGAATGTTTTACAAACTTGTATATTTATTACACAACATTGGTTTTTAAAAGCAAAAGATAGCAGCAGCTAAAATTTTGCTTTTAGACATTTGTTCCAAAATGGGGGTTTAGAACTATGTTTTGCTCCAACAAAGCTCAAGGATGCCTGTTTACTCAATTGCTTAGCCTGAGAAAGTCCAGGCCTGTTTTGAGTAATAACCCCTTCAGCTGAAAACAAGTATAACATTACACAGTTAGTGTTAAGAAGGACAACAAACAAGAATTCCAGCATCCCCATTAATCCAATTGTAGGCCATAATACAGTTGCGATCGTTCTAGTTCTTCAGCATTCTTTGATAGTGTTTGGCTGAGTTTATGACACATAATGAAGCACAAGAGAAGGAGGGGAGAAGCCTTCTGTGCGCGATCCCTCGAAGTGAACAGTATCTGAAACGAAGGATTTATTATTATTATTTCCTCCTCTTGTCCTTCCAAGACGGCGGCGTAATCCTTCTGAAGCCTTTGAATTAAGCAGACTGCACCTTTAAGAAGAAAATTCTGAACTCGCACTCCTGGTAGGAGCACTAGAGTAATCCCTATATTGTGCATTCCTCTGTAACTGCTCGCATACCAGCTCAATGCTCCCGTTAGCAGTCTTAAGAGCACTGACATGATTCCCTACAGTAGTCTTCTAGAGGATTGTGTGTGTGTGTGTTTGTAAGACCCGCCCCAATCAACATGCTCAGCGATGGAAAAAGCACCGTGTTTACAATAATCAACTCGCCCCCCCCCCCCTTTCAAGATCTCTTTAACGGCAGCGGCTGCTAGGGAAACTTTCTGCGGAAAAGGTGGGGGGATTGGAATCCTGCCAGTTTATCTCCCAACTAGGGAAGCCCAAGCGTCTTTCCCGCCAAAATATCAACATACAGAAGCCCCCTCCCCCTCTCGGGTCAAGTCTAACCTTTCCCCTATGAAACCCATCCAACTCACCTCATCGGAACCGTACCAAAGTAAAGGCGCGGCAAAGGACTAGCAAAGCTTCCGAGCTTCGGCGCAGCCAAAAACTTCCCACCGATTGCTCCCGCGCGCTCCAGGCGCTCGCTCCAAACGCGACCTGCTCCTTGCCCTCCTGTCCGATCCCCGCACCGTGCTCGGCCTTCCTCGGAGCCCCGCCTTCGCCAAGACAAACCCCACCTTCTCAACTCGTAATGAAAAGCCTACCGCCACTGCTGCTACTGCCGCCGCCTCGCGGGGACTCGGGCGGCTTAGACCCGCGGGTCTCCCGAGGTTTCTCCGCCCGTCTCCAAAGAACCTGGTCTATTTCGCATGCAAAGACACAACCCTCCCGTCAAGGGCGCGTGAAATTGTCCTATTAATCACGCAGCGTTTGAGAATCAGACGCCCCGGTCCTAATAGGCTGAAGGGGATGGTTTCCAAAAGGGGCGGAGGAGAAAATAGGGAGCGGGGAGTCTTTTGAGCTATTTCAGTGTGTGGGACAAACAGAAGTGCAAAGACCGCAATAGACAAAATATATGACATATTATCAGACCAAAAGATGTGAGCCCCTGCAGAATCCATAAGAAGGGATCACCTGGATGAGGCGTAAAACCGAATCACGTGGTTGGGATTGTCATATAATTAAATGAAATACTGCTTGCCACCAGGAGCGTATTTTGACAGGGAGAAGCAATGTAGAACTTTGCTTCCTCCTTCATCAACTTACTGATAATTCTAATAAACATGAAGATTCGCCCATCCTGGTTTATGCACAAATTAAACAGCCTTTTTTTTTAAAAAAAGCATGATCTGTTAAACTGGCCATAGTTTGGGCAACCAGGTCTAAGTGGCAAATATCCAGATGGCAAAAAGTAAGGAAAACTCATGTCATTTTTGCTGTTATCTGGTTTGGATGTTTGCCACATGGATATGTTAGATTATTGTTAGTAATTAGTCAAACGACCATACCAATTAAATTGAGTAAAACCAAGTGGATATTGTAGCCCTACCATAGTGGATTGGTTCATATAATGCTAAAATGTAATAAACTTTCACAGCATTAAATCAAATAAGCCATATTTATGTCATAGGGTTTTTAATTACGCTCTGCTGACAAGTTAAATGTATTGGAACCTAAATGGAGGCCTTGGCAGTAACAACTCATTAAGGACTTGAGCTACACTACCTCACTCAAACATAGGGCTATGTTCTGTAGCCTTGTTACTGCTCAGTAAAGTATATCAAGCATGCATAAATTTGGAGTTTTATGCATCTACCTAAATTTTCCAGTCTGTTCCAAACTGGCTCCCCACGTATAATGGGCCTGTTCAAAATTAGATCCAACAATTTTAGAGTTTCAAGAACTAAAACAGTAAAGAGTTGTGGTGGCACAGTGGTTAGAGTGGAGTAATGCAGTACTGCAGGCTACTTCTGCTGACTGCAGGCTGACTGCAATTTGGCAGATCAAATCTCACCAGGCTCAAGATTGACTCAGCCTTCCATTCTTCTGAGGTCGATAAAATGAGGACCCAGGTTGTTGGGAAAAATATGCTAACTCTGTAAACTCTTAGAGAGAGCACTGCTATTGCTATTGCCAAAGAAAAAAAAAATTGCTAGGAGCTGAGAAATGTGAGATCCTTCCTGCGTTGCCATTATTGGGCCATGCTTTCAGTGGACAAATAGGAAAGAAGAAAAGTACTTTGTCAAGTAAAAGAAGTGTCTCTGTGTTACAAAGGTCCTGCATGCATGTTGTGCAGTTAGTAAAATAATTGTCAAATAATTGTACATTATTACTCTAACCTTTCTACCCTTGTGTTGTGTTCCAATATTTAATCCTTAATTCTTATGGAAGAGTTATGAACCTAAAGGACTGGAAAGGAAAGTGTCCATACAATTTATTGCAGAATTGCCATTATCACTCCCTTTTTTAAATTAAAAATGTCTGGTATAATGAAGTACAATGAGTCTTTCCTGCTCTTCTGTATCCCCAGCTGCAATGATTTTTCTGAACTGTTATCCTTTCGTCATTATTACTTCCTGCTAATAAATAAATAAATATCATCTCACAGCATTCCAAATGAAGTTTATGATGACATCTAGAGAAAGGTCATGATTTTGCATTGTAAATAAGCAGAAGTAATGTTGGCTCTCTTTGTAAATTACTAAGCACCAAAGCCTGCAGCTTCAAAGATGTCGCAACTTTTTGAAGGCTTTGGTACATACTGTAATTTTAAGGATCAGAAGAAAAGCATTTAAAGTAGTAAACTATTTCTATGTCATGCAAATTTGCCAAGAGGTTTTTAGATAGCTTTAAGAATTTCAAAGGCTCCTGTATGCATTCATTAGAATTTCTGTAGACCAGTCCTTTTCAAACTTGGCAACTTTAAAATATGTAGATTTGCCAACTTCTTTTTCAGAGAAGCCACTCTATTTGTATGCCAGATAGAAATCAAGCAAGCTAGAAATCGAATAAGTGAGGTTTTCTTTATTATTGCAATTCCATGATAAAAAAAAATCACAATTTTTTAGAGTTGATGAAGATTACAGCTACTGTGTGGTTTGAGTTGGCAGATTTTCTCTTATGTCTCTGCTGACAATTTTGTATGCTTATATCAAACTTCTGATTAGGATCAAGCCAGAAATTTTAAATTTATTTTAAAATTTTATATTTTAAAACCATGAGTATAAAATATAAAAAGATATATACTATGTTTCCTAAGGCTTAGCAAAATTGGAAAAGTAGGAATAAGAGAACCACTTTTCACCAATTTCTTGAGTTAATGTAGGTACGATAAAGTAATATGTTCTGATACAACCAATAGCAGCAACCAATACATTATCTGCACAGATGTGCAAAAATCTCTCCCAGCTACTAGAGGAAACATTCAGAATGATATGAAACTTCTAGTTGAGAATCACATTTTCTCTTTTTTAATACAAAATGCTTCCCTCACCCAAGGAGAACTAAGGTGACTTCATACTGGTTTACTATTGCCTAGATAATATATTACCAGAACATGTATGAGCCTTTACACACAGCACTGTGTTTGTACATCACACCATATTGCCATGCAATCAGTTTTGGTGATTTATAAAATACACAGAAAGATTGTGTGGACCCTTTATCATTCAATAAAGCTTTGGTGACAAAATTATGGTTTACTGCAAAGTAGGAACCTAGCAGTAATTTCACTGGCATTGGCCTCTTGGCAACACAGCAATTCTTCAATCGATAAATTTTTAAACCAAAATAATTATTCAGGCCAAAGCATAACGCAAATAGACCCTGTGTTTAAATTGATATTGTCAGTAGTACATGCAAAATTGAATCTCAGAACTTTCCTTTATTAGTTATTTACAGCATCAGTAGAACAGCCTAGCAACCAGAGTTTTGTCCCTATCCCCACGAGGGTGACCTTTGTCAGATCATGATTTACACAGCTTTATCCCACTGTTTTCTAAATCACAAAATCCCAGCAAGGCCAACAAACACAAAGGAGGATAGAGATTGTCAAGACAATGCATTATTATGCCAGCAACTTTTTCTATTGCCACCATAAAAATTGAACCCTGCTAAGGACTACTAATGAGGACAGGCTTTAAGGGGTGACTCTTTCTATTTGTAGAAAGCTATTTCCCTGTGACCACTTTTTTAATGTGTTTATATGCATGCCACCCTTAATTAATTCCTCTGGAGCAATTTACAGCGTAGTAATTAAAATACATTAATAATCTGAACAACCACCTTTAAAAAAGGACAAAAAGTAGTTGTTAAACCATAATATTTAGCAGGAAATAAAGCCCAAATGCCATCTTTCATTGCTGGTAAATAAGAAGTAGTGTCAAAGGCAATATAATTATACCATCTATTTCTAAGTACAGGAAAAAGGAAATGCTCGTACTAGTAATTTAGATTTAAAATTTGAGCTTTCTCGAAGGATGAATAGGAATGGCATTTCCTTTCTTGTTTCCTGTTCCTCTTTCACTGGTCAGGAAAGGCAACTTGAGCTAGGAAATAAAGAACTATCCACAGGTTACCAGCAATATTCTGAAGAGTTTATTTATTCTGTGTTCTGCCTACTTGACACCCATACAGAAATGGGAGGTCAGATTTAATGGTTGAGTTGAATAAAGTGAGTTGGCAAAAACTCATCTGGTCCCAAGATTACTGTATATTCTAAATGTATCTGTTGCTTTCAAATTGGGATAATGGAAAAATCAAGCATACAATAGCTCAACATGTTTTCTGGATGATTCCAGATGTAACATGAAGTTTCTATCAAGTTTTGCTTCTTGAGGCTCAAGTTATGTGTTCATTTTTATTTATTAAATAGATTTATATAGCCACCCAACTCACACATAGGTGAGTCTTATAATAAAATTGCTTGGGCAGGAATTGCCAACTACAGAAAAAGAAAGCCTAACTTCTGAGGAATGTTGTTCCAAAGGATGGGTGAGATTAACTTTTTAATTTTCTATTTTTTTTTGTTAATGATGGACATAATTTAGTCACACTGATGATCAACCATTACTTCACTAGGTTCTCGTCACTGTGATTGCATCAAGTCACATTTTTTTTCTCTGTTTTGAGTTGCCTTTGATTTTTCCAAGTGTCATGATCTTTTATAACAACTCTTGCCGTTTTATTATATTATCAATATATTATCAAATGTTCATTCATAACCATTTAACCTTAGCTTCATTATTAGTGCTTCAAACAATAATCTGGTTGTACTTTATTTACTAACGAATCATTTGCTCTTCCTGGGGACTAAGGTATTATTCTCAATAATTTTTCCCTGAACTGCAATTCAACAGTATGGTTTTCTTTTTTCTTCATTCAGTCTAATGTTCCAGCTTTCACAGTCATATGTTACAAATGGGAACCTTTTGTAGGACCCTGAAGTTAATGCAACGTGCCCACTCTTTAATAATTTGTCTAAATTTGTAACAATCATTCTTCCACATAAGAGACTTCCTTTTTTCATGATTACAGTCATAATTTCTTTGAATTTTAGAATCGGGCAAGACAAGTCCATTAACCATATCAAGTATCTTCTGCCTAGTTACATTATGCAGACATTTATTTGTTGACATAATCTTGGGAAAAAACAAGTGTGTGGATGTATGTATGTATGGATAAATAATAAATGATAGATAGATAGATAGATAGATAGATAGATAGATAGATAGATGATAGATAGATAGATAGATAGATAGATAGATAGATAGATAGATAGATAGATGTGACTGGATTTTGAACACACTGCACTGTCAACAAGAGGTTTATGTAGTAACGTGGACAGGTTGCTGGGGCGGCTGAACACCACCACATGTTTGTTGGACCCGTGTCCCTCCTGGTTGGTTTCTACCTCCAATGAGGTGACATGAGGCTGGCTCCAGGGGATTGTCAACGCTTCGTTGAGGGAGGGGTCGCTCCCTACCGCCCTGAAAACAGTGGTGGTGTGGCCTCTCCTCAAGAAGCCTGCCCTGGACCCAGCGCTTTTGAATAACTATCATCCAGTCTCCAACCTCCCCTTTGTGGTGAGTGTGGTGGCGTTTCAGCTCCCTCAGTACCTGGAGGAAACGACGTAGTTAGATGCCTTCCGACGTAGTTAGATGGCTTCAGGCCTGGACACAGTACTGAAACAGCATTGGTTGCGTTGGTTGATGATCTCTGGAGGGCCCGTGACAGAGGTTATTCCTCTGTCCTGGTCCTATTAGATCTCTCGGTGGCTTTTGATACTATCGACCATAGTATCTTGTTGCAGTGGCTGGAGAGGTTGGGAATTGGAGGTACCGTCTTGCGGTGGTTCTCCTCCTTCTTCTCTGACTGCTTGCAATTTGTGTTGACAGGGGGGGAGAGGTCCACCCCTAGGCCCCTCATTTGTGGAGTGCCTCAGGAGTCGGTCCTCTCCCCTCTCTTGTTCAACATTTATGTGAAGCCGCTGGGGGAGATCATCTGTGGTTTTGGAGTAAAGTGTCATCTTTATGCGGATGACACTCAGCTTTACATCTCTACTCCAAACCACCCCAACAATGCTGTGGAGGTTATGTCCCGGTGCCTGGAGGCTGTGCGGAATTCGATGGGTGAGAACAGGCTTCGACTCAACCCTTCCAAGACTAAGTGGCTATGGTTTCTGGCGTCCCGATATAGTCAGCTGATTCCATCGCTGACTATTGGGGGTGAGATCTTAGCCGCCACAGAGAGGGCTCGCAATCTAGGCGTCCTCCTGGATGTACGGCTGTCATTAGAAGATCATATTACGGCCGTCTCCAGGGGGGCTTTTCATCAGGTTCGCCTGATGCGCCAGTTGTGGCCCTTTCTTGATCGGGACGCCTTACGCAGTCACTCATGCCCTGGTCATCTCCTGCCTAGATTACTGTAATGCCCTCTACATGGGGCTCCCCTTGGGGAGCACCTGGAGGTTGCAACTGGTACAAAATGCGGCCGCGCAGGTGGTCATGGGGGCGTCTAAAAGCTCTCATATGACGCCTCTCCTGCGTGAGCTGCATTGGTTGCCGGTGGCCTTCCGGGTGTGTTTTAAGGTTCTGGTTTTGACCTTTAAAGCACTCCATGGCATCGGACCAGGCTATCTGCAAGACCGTGTTCTGGCAGTAGTCTCTCACCAACCTGTGCACTCCCACAGGGAGGGCCTCCTTCGGGTCCCGATGGCCTCTATGTGCTGCCTGGCGACCCCGAGGAACAGGGCCTTCTCTGTGGGGGCACCCGCTCTCTGGAATGGGCTTCCCCCTGAGTTGAGAACGACCACCGACCTGAGGGTGTTCAGGTGTGATTTGAAGACTTGGCTCTTTGACCAGGCCGGCCTGGGCTGATCCTAAATTGATTTTAATGGGGTTTAAGTAATGAATTTTAAGGTTGGGATTTTAGATTCAGTTACAGCCCTTATCTAATTCTATTTTAACTTTTATATATATGTGGTTTTAGTAGGCTGTGCACTGCCCTGAGTCCTTCGGGAGAAGGGCGGTATATAAATTGAATAAATAAATAAATAAATAAAATAAATAAATAAATAAATAAATAAATAAGTAGAAACCATAGTTGGAGAACTTCCTAAAATAATCCTTGAGAGAGCTCTAAAATAAACCATAATCACTGAATCAATAAAATAAAAGTGGGAAGGGAAAGCAGATGTTACCAACTAATTAGTATTAGTGAAAGCTGTTTTAGAACTAATATGTATTTAAAAAGAGGAAACTCTGTCAGACAAAAATTTTTCTTACAAATTTTGCAGCTAATTCAAGTAGTATGTATATTTATCATTTATTTTTAAAAAAACACAATGGGTGAAAAAACATTTAGAGTCTAGTAATTAACCAGAATTGGTGTATTTATAAACAAAGAATAAGGGATGATAAATTATCAAATTCATCTTATAAAAACAGGGTGCTATATTTTAATCTTTTTATGTAATGGGCATGCAACCAGTAAGACAATAGATTGTACAAAACCAAACATTCCTCTCATAGCTGTAGAAGAAACATAGTGCTAATTTTAACAAAAACAATAGGAATTCTGGGAGTTAAAGTCTACAAGTCTTAAAGCTGTCAAATTTGAAGACCCCTGAATTAATCCATAGCCCAATTCACCATTCACTTTATCCTGCCATATTTAGTTGAAGGCTGCAATTTAATGTAAAATATTTTAAAATAAAATAACGGTAAATACTCCCTCAAGTCAAGCACAATATATATTGTTTACATGGACAACAAACTGCATGGGTTGACAAGCAAAATGATTGTGTGGACACAAATTGTGTAGTTCAGCAACAATATATACTGTAAGTGGTTTGCCATTAACTTTCACCAGGATTTGTTTGTTTGAGCCTATTTCTCAGGGATTCCCTAATATTTTCCCATCCATATTAACTTCTCTGGCCCTGCTCAACTTTTTCTTTATTATTAAAGTGGTTTCAAGAATGCATTTTAAGTAAACTGATAAGTGATGTCACTGAAGACATATTTGGCATAAATCGTTTTAATTCCCCTGTAAAACAGCCTGAAATACAGTCAGATTATTTTTATAAATTTCAAAAATGTAAAAGGAAAAACATTCCATCATAATTGAGAATAAAACCCAAGTATTATTGAACTAGAATAGTTATTAATTATTTTTCAGGCTCAGAACTTTTTAGATTAGTGTACATTTTTCCAGAATATATATTGCCTTTTATGTATAGATCTTATTTTAAGTCCTCGATTTTCAAGCAGACACATTCTTTTGGAAAGTTTTGTGCATACCTTCTAAAACTGCTGTTAGTCTTGGCTTCTATCTTCAAGTTTCCTGCTACTTAAATTCATGTTGAAATATTTAGGTCATTGTTTCTGAAATTGAGCTTAAAAGGAAACAGGTAGAGGAGTGCAGGCTAGCTAGTCATTTGGTAAACATACTGCCAATTTCCTTGTACTTGACAAAGGCATTCTGCCTTCATTATGCCTGAGAAAAGATAAGGCTTCCTTCCCTCAGTGAATTTGAACCTGAATACTCACCTACACACATACCTTTAGAACAAAAACTTGGGCCTACACCCAACTTGCCATGCAGAGAACAGCAGAGATTCTGTTCCAAACATTATCTGGAAAAGGAAAATGTGAGATGTAAAAAGTAGTCGGAAGTAGTAAGTTACAACACATAAAGGCTACATATCATTCCTAATACAAGGAATTTCTGATTGGATATATAGATTATATCTAGGGGAGGGGGAGAAGATAGAAAATTGGATTTGAGGTTAGCGTTGCAAAGGAAGTCAGAAATATAGGATATTTTCATATAAATTTAGTACCATACATTTTCTTTAAACATTACTCAGTTTTCATAGCTTCCTATTTAAATTTTGTTCCAAAAAGGCTGCCAAGCTTAAGAATACTGTAGAACTGATACAGACAAAAGCACATGAATTGTCCCTGTGCTGCTATTATTCATGTGCTTCTGCTACCAATTAAGTTAAGAAGAAATATATGCATGCATCTTAAGGGAAAATTCAGAGAATGCCAATTCACTTTGCCAATAAAACCAGTAAGGAAACCAACTCTTTCACAAATCAAGAGGTTCAGTGTACAACCTGAATAAATTAACTGCATATAGCAACTTTGTCCATGGTAGTCTGTCTTTGTTCAACCATTTTAAAGGCAATGAAGCGATATCAAGCTTCTGTTTCTTTTCATTGCTTGAAAAGAAACACACTGCTTTCTTTGTTTCAGCCCATCTTAACCATATCCCATGATCACCGAGTCCCTTGCTGCTTTGTCTAAAGTCTGTAATTGTCTTTAAGATTGAGCATCAATTGTGTTTTCTTGTTCATTGCTTGTTATGATGCTTTATATATATATATTACTGTAATTCCTGCATAATGATTTGGTTCAAGAAATTAACCTAGATTTTTTTTAAAAAAATATTTTTCACCTTTTCTTTTAAATTCTTACCTAAAAACTATTTCTATCTAAAAAAAAAAAGCTATGTGTTGTCAGAAGTGAAAAATGACTTCATGGCACATGATCAGTTAAACAAATTGGTATTAGTACGGTGAGCGGGAGAGGCAGATTTGGCGGTTATAGGGGGCCACACTCTGTTTCGGGAGCGCGTCCCCGCTATTTGTCTGCTGTTTCGGGAGCGCGTCCCCGCTATTTGTCTGCTGTGGCGCGCTCCGACCCCCTTGTCATCTCCCGTTCCCCAGGGGATCTGAGCAATCGGGCCCTGGGCCATCGGCTGATGTTATGCAACGCCAGGTCCGCTGTTAATAAAGCCCCACTCATCTACGATTTGATTTGTGAGGGGGGTGCGGACCTGGTGGGTGTCACCGAGACCTGGCTGGGCCAAGAGGGGGGAGTCCCTCTGGTGGAGATGTGCCCAGCCGGGTTTCGGGTTTTTCATCGGCCGAGGGCCCAGGGGAGGGGAGGGGGGATTGCGGTGGTTATTAAGGAGGATCTGTGTCCGAGGGAGGCCACTGTGTCTCAGACGACCGGGTGTGAGCTCCTTTTCGTGAAGTTCGGTCCCAAGGTTCAGGTGGGCTTGCTGGTCGCATACCTGGCTCCCTGCTATGCGGCAGCGGCCCTGCTTGAGCTCCTTGAGGTCATAGCTGGTGTGGCGGTTGGGACCCCCAGGCTTATGGTCATGGGGGATTTCAACTTGCCTTCTGCCGGCGGTGCCTTGGGGTCTGCTCAAGAGTTCATGGCTTCCATGACGGCCATGGGCCTGACCCAGTTAATTTGGGACCCTACTCACGTGGGGGGTCACACCTTGGATCTGTTTTTTGTCTCTGATCAGTGGCAGAGTGATCTGGGTATAGCGGATATAGTTGTGGAACCCCTGTCCTGGACAGATCACTCGCTCCTGAAGCTCGACTTCCGTTCCGCACCCCCTGACCACAGGGAGGCGGGGCCACTAAAATGGTACTGCCCCAGGCGCCTGATGGACCCTGATAGGTTCCTGACGGAGCTTGGGCCATTCCCCGAAGCTCACACACACGACTCGGTTGAGGGCTTGGTCGCCACCTGGGATAGGCCCTTGACCGAGTTGTGCCCTTGCAGCCTCTGACCCGGTGCCGATCCCATGTGGCTCCCTGGTTTTCTGAGGAGCTGAGGGAGATGAAGCACTGGAAAAGACGCCTAGAGAGCAGTTGGAGGGCTAGCCGCTCTGGGTCTGACCGAACACTATTACGATCTTATATCAAGATGTATTTAGTGGCGATAAGGATGGCGAGGAGGTCTTACCTCTCCACCCTTATTGCGTCCGCGGAAAACCACCCAGCCGCCCTGTTTAGGGTGACCCGCTCCCTCCTGGAGGTGGGAGCGCGGGAGGACCCCTTGCAGGGACGGGCTGAGGAGTTTTCTAGGTTTCTGCAGGACAAAATCGCTCAGATCCGGGATGAACTGGACTCCGACTGGGCACCTCCGGGCGGGGGGGCGGGGGTGGATATTGGTGAGGTCAATTGGGTTGAGTTCGATCCTGTTACAGTGGAGGACGTGGACAGGATACTGGGGGGACTGAATGCCACCACCTGTTTACTGGACCCGTGCCCCTCCTGGCTGGTCTTGGCCACTCGGGAGGTGACACGAGGCTGGTTCCAGGGTATTATAAACGCTTCCTTGAGAGAGGGACTGTTACCCGCCGCCTTGAAAGAGGCGGTGGTGCGGCCCCTCCTCAAGAAACCGTCCCTGGACCCAGCATTGTTATCTAATTATCGTCCTGTCTCCAACCTTCGTTTCGTTGCGAAGGTTGTTGAGAGTGTGGTGGCACGTCAGCTCCCGCAGTACCTGGAGGAAACGAGTTATCTTGACCCCCTCCAATCGGGCTTCAGGCCCGGGCACAGCACGGAGACGGCGTTGGTCGCGTTGGTGGATGACCTCTGGAGGGCCCGGGACAGGGATTGTTCCTCTGTCCTGGTCCTGTTAGATCTCTCAGTGGCTTTTGATACTGTCAACCACAGTATCTTATTGCAGTGGTTGGGGGAGTTGGGGGTGGGAGGCACCATTTTACAGTTGAAGGGGTTGGGGGTAGGGGGCACCGTGCTGCGGTGGTTCACCTCCTTCCTCTCCGACCGTTCGCAATTTGTGTTGACAGGGAGGCAGAGATCGGCTCCGAGGCCCCTACTATGTGGGGTCCTTCAGGGGTCGGTGCTCTTGCCCCTGCTGTTCAACATTTATGTAAAGCCGCTGGGTGAGGTCATCCGTGGCTGCGGGGTGGAGTTCCATCAGTACGCTGATGATACTCAGCTGTACATCTCCACCCCGGGCCACCCCAGCGAAGCCGTCGAAGTGATGTCCCGGTGCCTGGAGGCCGTGCGGAATTGGATGGGTCGTAACAGGCTTCGTCTCAACCCGACCAAAACCGAGTGGCTGTAGTTTCCTGCGCCCAGATACAGCGAGCTGGTTCCTTCGCTGGCCGTGTGGGGAGAGGTTTTGACCCCCGTGGAAAGGGCGCGCAACTTGGGTGTCCTCCTGGACGTACGGCTGTCTTTAGAAGAACACATTGCAGCCGTCGCCAGGGGGGCTTTTTATCAGATCCGTCTGATTCACCAGTTGCGGCCCTTTCTGGATCTGGGCGCACTTCGCACAGTCACTTCCGCCCTCGTTATCTCCCGCCTGGATTATTGCAATGCTCTCTACATGGGGCTCCCCTTGAAGAGTTTCCGGAGGCTACAGTTAGTCCAGAATGCAACCCTCGGAGCTCCCACGTTACACCGCTTCTCTGCAGGCTGCACTGGCTTCCTGTGGCCTTCCGGATTCGATTCAAGGTGGTACTGATGGTATTTAAAGTGCTCCATGGCTCGGGACCTGGGTATCTACGGGACCGCCTACTGCCATCGTCAACCTCCCGCTGCCCAGTACGCTCCCACAGGGTTGCCCTCCTTGGGGTACCGTCGCCTGATCATTGTCGGCTAGCGGCCCCGAGGGTGCGGGCTTTCTCTGTGGGAGCCCCCTCCCTGTGGAATGATCTCCCCCCGGAGATACGAGCCATGACGGACATCCTGACCTTCCGGCGCGCGGTTAAGACCCTATTTTTTAAACAGGCTGGCCTGGCCCAGTAAGGGTTTTTGGGGTTTTATACCTAATTTTGGGTTTTAGTTTTTAATCTTCCATTTTAAATTTTTTTATTAATCCCGGATTTTTAAATGTGTAATTGTAGTTAGACGGGATGCAGCCGGTTTATCTATTTAATTCAGTTTTAAATTTTATTTAAATTATATTTACTCTATGTATTTTTATTAGGCTGTACACCGCCCCGAGTCCCTTTTTTGGGAGACGGAGCGGTATAGAAATATAAATAATAAATAAATAAATTCTAGCTCTACCATAGTCAGGGCCTGCTGTCCCCTCCCTATTGACTCTCCTCCCCTTCCCTCCCCTTCTCTCCACTCCTGTCCCCTCCCCTTTTCTTTCTTGATTCCTAGTGATTACCTCAACAAGTCCCTGCAGTTTTCCTGACAAGATTTCAGAAGTGGTTTGCCTTTGCTTTCTTTTTAGGTCTGAAGATACCTATCTGGCTTTTGTGCCCGAGGCAAGACTAGAAATCATGGTCTCCTAATTACTACATTGGATTGGCTCAAGAGTCATGTACCAGACTTTAATCTCCAAGCGAGAGTTGGAAATATATATATGTCTTATTGGCACCTTCCACAAATTCATTCATTCAATGTGTACTTCTTTATGATGAAGCAGAAAATCAGGCCTCTGTTTGAGCTTCTGACCCTAAAGCAAATAGTTGTTTTGTTTAAATGGGGAACTTGCCATTTGAAAGACCACCATCAAAGTTGTCATGCAGATGGTGACTATTGCCCCCTTTAAAGCTATTTTTACAACCAATATATTCAGGATTTAAAACTGAAGAATTCCCTCCCTGTTTCTGGGAGCATCACTGTCAGAACTGGCTTGGGGTGGGTGGTAGTGGTTGGGTAGACAGTTGGGAACTTCTTTATTTTCAGGATTGGGTTCCAAAAGCTTGATGTATTTGACCCTGTTTTAATTTGGATCCAAATATAAATTTCCCTGGGTTTCAATTTTTATGCAAGGTACATTTGTTATCTAGATATGAACAGCTGAAATTTAATGCTTTTATGTTTCTCTTACCAGAAACAGAAACTGCTTCTTTTGTACTTTTTCTGTTTTTCTTTCTTTTAATAACTATTTTAGCCTCCTACCCCCAGCTTCTTTTTTAAATTAGCAATTGAACTTCCTTTTGCTTTGTTGCTGTTCAACCCTGTTATTTCACTGGCACTGTCTTTCACTCTGAATTTAGATAATGGTGGTTCTCCTCAGGTTGCCATTTCTCTTTTTAAGTTGGGGGTGGTTGGAATTAATATGCTTGTGAATACGAACTAAAATCTTTTTCTGTTCTTCTTTAAAAATACATTTGTTTTATATCAACAAAAATAAAATACAAACCAGAAAAAAAAAACATACATCCACCACTAACAACAACAAAACAAGAAAAGAGATGCACAAAAAGGGAAAAATAACCCAAGTATCAAGTAAGTTTAACATTAAACATATAGAATCCATCCTGGCTGGATGCTGGGGAGGGGTAGAATTTTCTTTTACTTTACATATCGAAGCTATAAATAGTTATAAGCTTTCCTGTCCCTATTTAACATTCTTTTCTCTCCTATAATATGAATGTTCCTCCACAACTTTATGTTTGCATAGTATGTAAAAGAAAGCTGTGAACCTTTTAGAAATGAAATGTTTGTCTCTGATAAACATTTCCCACTGTTTGGAGTTGAAAGTGCTTGTTCAGCTGCAATGACTTATTTGTCTAATGATTCCATGTTGGTTGTAAATCTCATAGAATCACAGGCTGGAATCTGAGCAAACTGTTCTCAGTTTAGACAGAATATAATGGAATATCGGTACATATGCTATATGTCTGTAACACAGCTATATGGAAATATCTAACTCTACACAAACACCCAAATTGGGAACTGAAGATGTTCAGCACCAGAAATTAGGAAACGTTTTTTGCCCAGAAAGAAAGTTTCTTATTTGGTGCAAATATCATCATGGAGTTCTTAGAAATAGGAATGTGTGTGTGTAAGTAAATTCAGACCACATAGTTACATTTTTACTCTATTGCCTTATTTGTATTCATTTATGATATATTCTGTTACATTACAGTTTTTTCTAAATTAAAAAATAGAAGGATTATATTTGTTATTACAAGCAATTTGCCCTAATGCACACAATTCTACGTGTCTTCTGCTAATATAGAAACTTATTATAATTAAACAATAATGTATAAATTGACCAGGGTCTATTTCAGAAAAGCACTTCATCATATAGAGGCGAAGTGCCTTATTATAGCAGTGAATCTCTCTCTACCTTCCTGAAACATAGGCCTGACCTGTGTCATTTCTGCTTCTCTTCAACAAAGACTTTTGACTTTCATTTTGAAAGGAAAGAGGTCCACCATGCCTAAAGAAGCTCTTTAAATTGAACCAAAATGGGGACAAAACCCTAACCCTAGTTCCCTATTTTTAATGGAGTTTTCCCATGCAATGAGTTTAGGATTTCAAGGGAGACAGATTAGGGAGAAAGAACAGGTCCACTAGGCATAAAGAGGCTCTATTTTCTTTGCAACACTGTGGTTCTTTGGAATTTGGGATAGTTCATTTCTCCATTGATAGCAACTCTGGCTCCATCTTGCTCTCAACTCCTGGGCTTTTGCAATCTTAGAATCACAAGGAAATGTTGTCTTTGAAGCTCTTCTTCAAAGGAGTTGCTCAGGCGATTTGGACAGTAAGCAAATGATATTCTTTGCTTTATGTTTATAGCATTTAAAAGTCAGTAAATAAAAAGATTTGCAGATGATCATCAAACTGTTTCATGAAATTGACGAGGAAGAGCACTGGCACTGTAAAAATACTTAACTTCATGTTAGCCCCAGGTGTCATACCTCTTTTAGCTGTCTGGCACACTATACACATTTTGCTATCCAGTACTATTTTCCATAGATGCTTAGCAGATTATGTATTTCCTCCAGCCTATGATCTTCTTAGAGTCATTTTTTCATTACCATCAGCTTTTCTATCAAGATATTCTATTACAGGGAGTCTTTTTGAATAAAATTAGTTAATATATCATGCTTAGTTTAAAATTAATAAGCACGAGTATTGTTTTTGGAATATTCACATAACAGGGAGTACTTAGCCATTTCCTTGTTCCTAACCCAAGGCTTTTAAAATCTTTTTCAAGCAACATTAAAATCTTTTTCAAACAACATTTTTGCTTTTATAATGTACCCTGCCATCTAAGCTTTAAAATGATATATTTTAACTTCAAAGCAGTATTCCTGTAATGGCTACATTATCTTCAAAAACCACATACAAATTAATAGTCATTTAACTCTAGAGTTAAATTTGAAGTTGGTGATTGATTTTTATCCTTAATACATCTTTTCACTTACCTAGAGAAACATGACTACATATGCATTACCACAGAATAGGGCTATACAACAGTTCAGATTTGATTTCAGAAGGGCACAAGGGCGAAAACCTAGT
Source organism: Bungarus multicinctus (assembly GCA_023653725.1). Lineage (NCBI taxonomy): Eukaryota > Metazoa > Chordata > Lepidosauria > Squamata > Elapidae > Bungarus > Bungarus multicinctus. The sequence goes on from CM042844.1 coordinate 28,182,672, forward strand.
ACTTGATTGCAACTCATTAAATCAGCCACATCTTTTCTCATGAAGAAACACAGATACTTTAAAAAGTTACAAACAGATGCTATATTTGTGACCCTTTACATTCTTAGCACCTTTTGGGAATCAAACTTGAAGCTCCTTGTCATCTTACCAAAAAGCAAAGAAGAAGAAGAAAAGAATGGCATGTTTGTGTATACTAATTAATCTATGGCTAGAAGTGCAAACTTTAACAAATGCTGCACTTCAAAGAGAAATATAGGTAGTCCTCAACTTATGGCCCCAACTGAGCCCAAAATTTCTGTTGTTAACGAAGATGTTTGTTAAGTGAGTTTTGTCCCATTTTATGACCTTTCTTGACACAGGTGTTAAGTGAATCACTGCAGTTGATAACTTAGTAACCTGTTTGTTAAGTGAATCTGGTTTTCCCCATTGATTTCGCTTCTCAGAAGGTTGCAAAAGGTGGTCACATGACATTGGGACCCAGCAATGGTCATAAGTATGAACCAGTTACCAAGCAGCTGAATTTTGATCACATAATCATGGAGATGCTGCAAAGGTCATAGCTATGAAAAACGGTCCTGGGTCACTTTTTTCAGTGCCGTTGTAATTTTGAATGGTCACTAACTGAAATGTTGTAAGTAGAGAACTAGTTGTAGAATATTTATTACTATAACATAGAAAGATGACATGGGTGACCTGTATGCTTGCATCCTATTTGCATCCTAACAGTGAGCTCCACCTTCACCTGTGGCTAGTCAAATCTGGAACTGGCTTTTTATTGTCGGTCTCTCATTTGAGATTGCCATGACAAATCATCAACAGAGGAGCTGCAGAAAACTGGGTCCAATAGTGAGATTGGTGGGACATCATCAGACACCACAAAGGTTACAGGAATTTAGTTTGCTATTGTAGATTATAATATTAGTGAAAAGTTAAACAGTTTCTCTCCAGTTTACACCAAAGAGCTTCTTTGTCACCCTTTTCTCATCAATGCTGACCCAATGTTTATGTAATTATTCTCACATTATTTCTTCAAGGTGTTCTCCATGTACCTCTTCTGTGGGCAAGTTAACATGATTTCTTTGAAATAGCTCCATTCTTATGGAACATTCTACAGGAGTAACTGTAGCTTTTATCTTGCTGCAGTTCTAGAAAAACATTCACATTGTTCTTTTTTAATGTGTTTTTAGACCTAGCTGTCTGATTGTGGGCACTTATCTGATGCCACATTTGAGTTTTTATCCTTGCTTTTATATTAATACTGGTTTGGATTAAAGATGAAGATCTGAATTTCTGACAGAGATGGAATAGTTGTAAGTACTGTAAAATAAATTAATGAAATAAATAAAAGTTATGAGTTTTTAGAATAAACTGACTAATATATGCTGATGTTTTCAGAGAGATCCCCAGAATTAATTCCATAACAAGAACATGGTCACTTATGGTAAAAATCCCATAGGTAATATTTACAACTTTCTTGGTGCTATCACAGAGGTGGCAGTGAATCAGGAAAAAAGCACTTGGGATATCCAAACAGGTCTTTTAGACTAGGGGTGTCAAACTTGTCATATTGTGACTTTTCCCCCCTTCGCTAAACTGGGCATGTGTGTGGCCAGCGTGTGACGCATCTGGCCCGAGGACCGTGAGTTTGACAGGCCTGCCTTCGACAATCAAGTTTTATTTTGGATTAGATATCTTAAAACTGGAAGCAACATGTCTAATACTTGCATGGTATCTTCAACCGTGGTCTCTTTAGTGGGGTCTCAGTTTTGTCCATCATGGTCTGCCTACTCTTCCACAGCAATAAGGGAGGGTCCGATGGACAACTGTCAAGCTTAGGTCTCCATAGGCAGAACTTAATATAAATATAATACTGAAAGGCTGAATAAAATGTTATGTTGATATAAGACATGATAATATTGCCTGGGGATTCAGCAGCAGCATCTATCTCCCATGTACATGTACATGTATGTTATCTTGCTAAGCCTGGCTACAAATACAAACCAGACAGCCAGAAATGCAATTAGCTTAAACAAAAGAGCTTAAGAAGTAAAAGGATGCCAATCAACCCTCTAATTTTTCAAAATAGACATGGCCTTTTGTGGGAAAGGGGCCCAGACAAATGTTCCCTTGGCACTGCTTCTGAGTAAATATGCATATTCTCAGGCAGTAACTGTCTCTCTTATACAGAGATCCTGGTGGGTCTGTTTTTGAATAATATCTGAACTGAGAATACTCAGATGTAAGTGCCATCAATATTTTCACATCTCATGAACTGTACCCAGTTTTGCCATTTGCCATAGTCTATTGTTAAATTTTAAAAGCTTTCCACAGAGCAAACACAAGGAAAAAAGGAAGGGCATGTGGTTGCTAGTGGAAACTGAAACAAGATTGGAGGAGGAATAAAACACTATGTGAACTTAAGAATTCTCCCAGTTAGTAGAAATTTATTTCTCCAAGCACCAACCCCACCATCGCCTTTGCATATGCACACAGCACATAAAAGATGTGAAAGTATCCATAGTTAACAGGAAAAGGAAAGAATATACATTAATTTTATTTATTTATCTAATCTATTTAGAAGCTGCCTAAATTGCCATGGCAACTCTAGGCATTATACAGCTCCATTACAGTTGTAAGTCAAGAAGTACCTGTACTACTAATAATAATCTACTTGTATGACGCCTGACTGTTAACAACCCAGTTATTTCTAACAATCATACAAAAAAATACAATAAAAACAATTAAAGATTAAGGGGAAAAGATGGCAAGTGTGATGAAGTGAGGGATCTCACTCTCCTTCAACAAAGGCCTTGCTGAGGAACAACAACAATTTTAACAACAACTTTAACATCCATGTCATGGCAGATGATAATTATAGCTGCAAATACAAACTTTAAGGCATTAAAAAAAGTTTTTTTTAATGGTGTCACACATCACCCTGTCCCAGGCCCTGCTGAAAAGGCAAGTCTTCAGAGCTTTTCCAAAAATCTGCTATACTATCACATAAAACATTAGACTGTCTACTATTGACCTCACCCCTTTCCTAAGAGGTCTGTAGGGGGCGGGCATAAACCCACCAAAAAATTTTTTCTTATTCGTATCCATTTCATGTATTTATACCATGTTTATACTTATGCCTGTTATCTAATAATTGTTTGACAAAATAAATAAAATAAATAAAATAAATAAATAAATAAAAATAAAAAGAATCCTGTTGCTAAAGGTTTTGCACCAAATAACAGCATATTGTTATAACTGACAATACAAATATCAAAATCAAGAATGCAAGTTTCTTATTACTATAGGGGGACTCAGCAAAGATGAATAGTTTAACTATTTTGAATAACTGGTATTCAGGTTTAGTCTCTTTTTAAATAAAATGCTTGTGCAGGTGTCCTGCATACCTGTATTCTCGATCACAGTTTTGATTACATTCTGAAGAGTGATTGGAGAAAAGGATGGCTGGGACAGCTAGAGCAGAGATGAAGAACTCCAACCGCATTCCATCACAATCTGCTCCTGATAAGATGGACCCTGGCAGGTTGTGAATGATGTGATAAAATGAAGAATGAAATGTGTAGTTGCCACCTGACACTTCCACAAGAAAAATAAAATAGAATTGGACAGAATAATGTCAAAGAAGATTGATGTCTGGATGCAGCCTACCTTTCTGACAAAAACAGTTCTAATTTTGGATTTAAAAAAGAGAATCATTCAAAATACCATTCAAAAGGCATCAAAATTTAACTTTTGCAGACATATAGCTACCTAGCATCAATAGAAAGTAAGAAGTGTAACTTTTAGATAGTTTTGGTTCCTGAGATATGCAGAAAATGTAAATCCTTTTTCTTGCTTAGGGTTGATGTGATGCTACATGCACATAGATAAGTGTGATAATTGTGGTAATTCATTTTTCTATACCCCTTAACTTGATTACCAAATCCAATGGATTTAAAAATAGAGTAATCTCAAGATAGTACATTTGGATCTTCAAAGACAAACAACATTCACAGCCTCTTATTTCTGCTTAATAGCAGGCTGTGAAATTTGAAGGAAAAATTTCTCTTTTTCCTAAAATACTAAGAATGAGCCACACAGTCCAACATTTATTCATTGCATGTTTGAGTAACTATCAATTGGGTCTTAGTATAGAGAAATGGAGGTACTTTAATAGTTGTTCTAAAATTAATATTGTCAAATTTCTCTAAAAGTAACATACTTTACCACTTAGATAAAACAGAAGTATTATAATACAACTACCCTTCAAGTATAAATGAAAGGTTTTGTAGACAACTCTTAAGCATCATTTTGAGCAGGATTAGAGAAAAATCATGTTAAGTTTATATAGAAAAAAGCCATTGTTCAGAGGCAGAGCTATAGCAATCTAATTACAAATAGATAAGAAATAATGTGACTCAGAATAGTTCAGGTGAAATTGCAGATTACTTTACTAAACTCATGTTTTATCTTCCATTAAAAATGGAATTATTGGGTATGGTTGCAGTCTTAGATTGTTTGCAGAAATAAAGAAAACTGCTATACTTAATTTCATAAGTTTAACACCAGATTTTTTTTGCATATTGCCAGTGAACTTTCTCAGTGCCATAAACCTAGTTTTCCATAGAAGACACATACAACCACAAACTGGAAATCTGGCATTAAAGGATTCTGTATTTCTATAGATTTTCCTCAATCATGTCTGCTATAAGTAAGATAAGATAAATATTTATTTATATACCACTCCTCTCCCGAAGAACTCGGAGTGGTGTACAGCCATCCAATTAAATAACATAGAAATATACAAAAGTTAAAACTAAATTAAATAACCTGGCTGTAAACAGGTTAAAACCCCACTATAAACCTTAAAATTAATACCCCAAGCCTCTAATCGCCACTAAAGGCCCCCAATTTAAAACCCCAATCTAAATCTAAAATCAGCCCAAGCCGGTCTGGTCAAAGAGCCAGGTTTTCAAGGCATGCCTGAAGGTCCCCAGGTCCATGGCTGTACGCAACTCCTGAGGCAACCCATTCCAGAAGGCAGATGCCCCCACAGAGAAGGCCCTATTCCTCAGTATCACCAGCTGGCACATAGATTTATTTGTTTATTTATTTGTTTAAATTTCTATACCGCCCCCCTCTCCCAAAAAAGGGACTCTGGGCGGTGTACTTCCTACTAAAAATGAAATATATACAATTTAAAAACAAATTAAATACAAGAATACAAGAATCCGGCCGAATCCCTTCAGTTATAGAATTACAAATTTAAAAGTCCAGGATTAAATTAAAAGTTAAAATTTAAAAATTTAAAACCGAATTAAATTTAAAACCCCATAAACCAGTTCCTGGGCCAGGCCAGCCTGTTGGAAGAATAAGGTCTTGACTGTGCACCGGAAGGTCTGAATGTCGGTAATGGCCCGTATCTCCAGGGGCAGATCATTCCACAGGGAGGGGGCCCCCACAGAGAAAGCCCGCACCCTTGGGGCCGCCAGCCGGCAACGATCAGGCGGCGGCACCCCAAGGAGGGCAACCCTGTGTGAGCGTACTGGGCGACGGGAGGCTGTTGGTGGCAGCAGGCGGTCCCGTAAGTACCCAGGTATGGAGTACTTTAAATACAATCAGTACCACCTTGAATCGGATCTGGAAGGCCACAGGAAGTCAGTGCAGCCTGCGGAGAAGCGGTGTTACATGGGAGCTCCAAGGGGCTCCCAAGATCACCCGCGCGGCCGCATTCTGAACCAACTGCAGCCTCCGGACACTCTTCAAGGGGAGCCCCATGTAGAGAGCATTGCAATAGTCCAAGCGGGAGATGACGAGGGCAGAGGTGACTGTGCTAAGTGCGCCCAGATCCAGAAAGGGCCGCAACTGGTAGATCAGACGAATCTGACAAAAGGCCCCCCTGGCGACGGCTGTAATATGATCTTCTAAAGACAGCCGTACATCCAGGAGGACACCCAGATTGCGCGCCCTTTCCACGGGGGTCAGAACCTCTCCCCCCATGGCCAGCGAAGGAATAAGCTAGCTGTATCTGGGCGCAGGAAACCACAGCCACTCGGTTTTGGTCGGGTTGAGACGAAGCCTGTTATGACCCATCCAACTCCGCACGGCCTCCAGGCACTGGGTCATCACTTCAACGGCTTCGTTGGGGTGGCCCGGGGTAAAGATGTACAGCTGAATATCATCAGCATACTGATGGAACTCCACCCCAAAGCCACGGATGATCTCACCCAGCGGCTTCACATAAATGTTGAACAGTAGGGGCGAGAACACTGACCCCTGAGGCACCCCACACAGTAGGGGCCTCGGGGTCGACCTCTGCCCCCCTGTCAACACAAATTGCGAACGGTCAGAGAGGAAGGAGGAGAACCACCGTAAAATGGTGCCTCCCACCCCCAACTCCCCCAACCACTGCAATAAGATACTGTGGTCGACAGTATCAAAAGCCGTTGAGAGATCTAACAGGACCAAGACAGAGGAACAACCCCTGTCCCGGGCCCTACAGAGATCATCAACCAACGCGACCAACCGATGGGACCAGCAAGATACCGATGGGACCAGCAAGAGACCCTCCCTGTGAGAGCGCACCGGTCGATGAGAGGAAACTGGCAGAATGCGGTCTTGTAAACATCCTGGTCCGATGCCATGGAGCACTTTAAAAGTTAACACTAAGATCTTAAAGCGCACCCGGAAGGCCACCGGCAACCAATGCAGCTCACATTAACTTGTGAAAACTATCCATATGCCAATGTTTCATTTTCAACAGTGGGTCAGCCAGACATGGTTTGCTGTAACGTAAGAATAAAACTACAATCATTGGTTCTATAAATCCCTCTAGTATTATCTGATTATATTAGTTGAGCTAAAGGCAATCATTGTGTATTTATTTTTTATCATAATTTTAATTGCTTTAATAGCCAACAAAAATCTTACTTAAAAATTGCACTGAACCAAACATTTACTGTAACTCAACTGTGAGTATTAATAGTATTCAAATTCTTGATGGGGAAAAATATGTGAAAAAGTAAGCTTTTTAAAAAAATTATATTTGAAGATTAATAGTAATCTAACTGATAGAAAAGATCAGCTAAATATGTATAATAATCTACCTTTAAGTGAGAGAAAAGTCAGTATAGATTTTTTTAATGCTTTTATTTTTCAGTGAAAATATTCCAGAAAAACCAGGTGTAATGTGAAAATTAAATATGGTTTGTGCATATCTAATGGGAGAAAGAGAACAAAAAAAGGCATCTGGTGATAATGGAATATCATATTAAAAGATGACAAATAGTTTCAGATAGTGGATTTGCAATAACTGAAAAGTATTTCTGGCCAGGGTTCAAATCCTCTTTAGATTCAACCAGGTTATCAGACAAACTTCCAAACATTTTCTTTTCTTTACTTTGAATGGGAAATGTTTCTTCTTAGAGCTATACGAAAAACTGCTATATGAAAAACATTAGACAAAAAGACACTTCGAATAGCAGGATATTTTCTGGAAAGTAAATCCAAAGTCCTTTCTTCACTTTCAAGCTTCCTCTGAATATGCAAGGCAAATATACTGTGGAAGGAAATCCTTAAAGTGATTTGCATGAACTCTTCCTTCCCTTTGATTTCCCCTGGGACTTTAAGGCAGCATCAAGAGCCTTGGTTTCTATACTTGGTTTCCAATTACAAAAGGAAACACTGTTAACACAAGAGCATGGGTACGTAGGTGTGTTTTGGAGAAAGCTTTGTGTTGTGTGGGAGAACAGAGAGGAAGAATTCACAGTTGAGGGAGTGGAGCAGCCGTCAGCTCAGCAGGCAATTGATGGTGAAGGAGGAGCCAACTGGGACTTCGACAAGGCTACAGCAGACAAGCTGAAAAGAAATCCAGGAACTTCACTATCCCAATAGAGATGTTACAGCCAACTAGTAGCTGGTAAAGCATCTTCCTTTTCCCTCTTCAGCACAGATAGAGGAAATTGCAAAACCAACACTTCAGAAGCAATTCAGAACAGCAGCTAAGAGCAATAGAAGCCAAGTAACTTGAAGGTGACTAAGGGCTGGCTAAAACCTTTGTTATAAGTTCAGGCAATTGAGGAGAAAATAATTGTTCTTAGGATTGTTTAGGTATTAGAGAAAAACCTATGCATGGGCATACACATTAGTATAAAAGTAAGATTATGTGCCATCAAGCATCATTTTTGACTCCATCTAAAGTCTCATTGAGATTTTCTCCATGATGGTTTATCTTTAACCTGTTCTTTCAAGCCTTACAAAGATACACTCATCCCTACTTTAACCGAGTCTGTCTACCTTTGTTGTTGAAAATCCTCTTCTTCTCTTTCCTTTCCTTTTCCCAACATTAACACCTTCTTCAGAGAGCTACGACTTCATGTAATGTGTCCGTGGGATCATTTGAGCATGGTTATTTGTGGCTTGAGTAAGAACGCTGGGTTGATTTGTTCAATCATACATCAGTTTGTTTTCCTGGCTGTCCAGAGTATTTTCAGGAGTCTTCTCCAGCACCAAAGTTCAAATGAATCAATTCTCTTCCTACACTATTTCTTTAAAGTCCAATTTTTGCTTCCATACATTGTCACAGGGAATAGGCTCAGTGATTAAGGTTACATATAATAAAAGCCTTCCTGTGGTTTGTGTTATTTCTTTGTGTTTTTTGTTGTTGGTCTATAAGCAGTTATAGATAAGAAATATACTTCTTGCTCTTGTAAACGACTGTAAAAAACCCACATTCATAACATTTAATTCCAACTTTTAAAAATGTTATAAAAATGTAAACCAGTAAAAATGTTTAAATATTGTTGTACATCAAATGTAATTACAATATATGAAATGTATACATTGTAATGATATGTCATTAACAATAATTTTCTGTCTCCTGCATAGATTTTATATAATTCCAAATATTCTCAGAATCTAGCAGAAGTCTTAACTTGCCAAGTTTGACCTAGATGGCCACCCATCTCATGCAATGATTCTAGGTACACAAGAAGCAATGAAAACATAGTAAACATGAAACCACCCCTTTCTTCCCCAACAACCCCCAACTCTCATCCCCATCTTTGCCCAATGGTGAGGGCAAAAGTCAAGCCTTCATTGCCTGGAATTACTACTTGTTTCTGCCACCCAGGAAATTTCCTGGGGTCAGTTTGGATCTTGGACTGAAATAAGTTTTCTACTGCTGCAGTAGATATTGCCATATGCATGAAATATGCTCACACAAGCCACTTGAAATTCTGTGCTGCAACTAAAGAATAATTATCTCTTCAAGGTTTCTTCTTGACATGATGTCTTCCTGAACATTTATTATAGGAATTGATAATTTGCATAATAAATATGCATGTGATAAATTTGCATCTTTATTCTAGAACAGATGTTTAAAGAAAACATTCTTGGCTAATTGATGCTCTCAGATAGACAACAGCAATAAAAATAACCAAGGGTCAAACAATAAAAGTTCTTTAACTGAACAAAGTAATATATCATTTCTAGGAGAGAATTACTATTAAAGTTAAATTATTGGGATTCCACAGGTAAGGAGCATGAAACTAATCTTTAAAGGGAGAATGCTGAATGTAGCATTGTTATGACTTGAAAATAGCTCTGTCGTAGTTACAGTGAATGAGAATCAAATATGTTGTTTAATTTAATTGATTTTAACTGTTGTTTTAAAATTTGCATTTTTGTTTTAACCATAGTAAGCCACCTTGACTATTTCTATAAATAGAAAAGAGGAACATAAATGCAATCAGTAAATTCATAAATTTCATATTACATTGAAATAAGTCATAAGAGATAATAATTTTATTGGAACCAACAATAGTAAATAAATAAGATATACAAGGTTTAAATTCTCCAGAATTATTCTTCAGATGCAATACTACAAAAATGAAATATTGTATCAATTTACATGTGGCATTCAGTTACTGGCAAAATTATTGCTTCTTTTGCCTTGAAAATCAATTACCTTCTATATCCTATCTCTTTCTTACTATGCGTGGTATACACAAATATTATATCATGCTTTATATATAATTTTTATATCAGTTAGGCCAGAAAATAATGGGGAGGGGTGGATTCCCTATCTCATTTCTTGCTAACAAATATATTCAAATTATATACTTCACCTTAAACTGATTTTGATATGCAGATCCTGCAGATGTAAGGTGCTTTGAAGGAACGGTAAGAGTTGTCTAATCTCTTTTCCATAAACACTACATAAACCACATCAATTATAGATTCACTGTAGGCTTTAACTGTAAATAAGCTTTTTTTCACCAAACATAGTTACTTAGATCTGCAGAGTTTTAAATTATTACTATTAGTATTATTTCATTTCCTTTCTTTAGGATATGGATATATTGTTATATTTACATAAAAATAACACAGACATTTGCTGACCATTGAATCAGTGGTTGAGCATAGACTGAAGCTTTCCTCTTAATCCTATCTGATCAGGATTTAGTTTTCATGGTGGTCAGCACCATCTCTATGAAAAGCTCACAAAAGGACTTGAATGTCACAGGAATCTTGGTTTACATTCCCCAGTAGCTGACGAGAAACTATTTTAGATACTGAAGATAATTAGATACTTAGATTAGATAAATTAGATAATTTAGATGCTTAACATAAATAACTGTTCATAATCTGACCATACATAAATCTGTTCAATCCCTCCTTTAAATTGTCTATATTGATGTCTATCACCAGATCATCTTAGAAACATGAGTACTGTAATCTAAATAGGAATTTACTAGACCATGAATAGCTGGAAAAATAATTGTAATTGGTACAGTTTTCCATTATGTATTTCCATTATGTATTGAGCATGGGCATAAAATAAAACTAATGTGTCAGAAAAATCAAAATCCTCTTTCTCTCTCCCTCCCTCCCTTTGTTTTACATTTAACTTTCCCTGGAGCAGCAAATTAAACTGATAGAAATGCTAACCTCTTTCTTCATAGAACATTCAAAACAAATAGAATTGTTCATATTCTCAAATAATGTACACTACCAGCCAATAACAATAAGTTTGCCAGAAGCAATGCTTTTTCGTCTCTTGTTGGTTTGTCAAAGGCTACAGATCCAGATAAAAAATAGCATCACCCTACAGTCCCTTAGAAGACTTTGGGAGTGCAGGCATATCTTTTTACAAATTATTCTGCTTGCAGTCAAAAGAAAAACAAAGTCTATTGTTAAGCAGGAATAGACTGACACTATTAGAAAAAGGAGGTGATAATTCATTTTTGACATACTGTATGCAAAGTTATTTGTCAAAGTATGTGAATATTGAATCTAGGACAACTCACAGATTCTAAGTAATTCTCGTCATTTTGAACAGCACAGTACAATATACAATTGTACGATGCAGTTTAATCAAGATGTATATTATACAAGCGGATACGTCTGATTAGAAAACATAAAACGTCATTATTAGAATTGTCTGTTTTTCAGCTAACATTCTGAACATTCATTTCTCCCATACATACTGGAGCTGTAATACTTATAAATTTATCCCCCATCCCAAGTTGAGCATGTTGTAACCAGAGGTGGAATTCAGCTGGGGGGGCGGGGGCAGTCAGAGGTGGTATTTGCCTGTTCTGGAGAACCGGTAGTGGAAATTTTGAGTAGTTCAGAGAACAGGCAAATACCACCTCTGACTGCCCCCCCCGCCCCATCTATTCTCTGCCTCCCGAGATTGGCTGGGTCTTCTTTGGTTGCCCTGCACAAGAGAATGGAGCTGGAAAGCAGTTAGTAGGGTGGGGACGGAATGGGGATTTTGCAGTAACCTTACCCTACCACACCCACCAAGTCATGCCCACCAAGCCACGCCCATAAAACCAGTAGTAAAATTTTTTGAATCCCAACACTGTTTGTAACCACACTACATACTGTTTCCAATAGGATCGTTCATGTGCAACAGGAGTGGAGGAGAGGGCTTGCATTGCAGAGAAGAAGAAAAAAAGGGTGGAAATATTGACATAAAGTAAACCAGAATTAAAGAAGTCAATAGATGTTTCTAAAATCAGTAGATGACTATCAGTTTGCAATTGATTTAACCCTCCTTAGTTTTTGCTCTTTAATTTTTAGACATGATTATTGTTAAGAATGATTAAGTTGTATCTGTGTTCCATTCATCCATTTATGCATGACAAGAGTATGGCATTTATGCATAGCAAAATCTGTCTGTTGAAACAAAGAATGGATCTTTGAGCTGCAGCTATAACATTGCTGCAATTGTTCTGCAGTATTTAAATAATTAGAAAAATACATGGTCATAAAATGCATGGTTTTATTTTTGCAGGTTATCTAATATCAGCTGCCCAGTTTCCTCCCCCTCTTTAAACAAACATTCTTTCCTCCAACTTACCTCTGAAATGGTTTCCCCAGGAGATGCTCTGTAGAAAAACAAAGGGGAAAATTGGTAATAATTAGGAGGTTGATGAATGGAGACTAAGCTGGGATCCAAAACATACTTCTTTGAAAAGAGGTTCCAATGAAATCAGTGAGGCCATTTCCACGTCATGTCTGAAAAATCAGAGTATATGGAAGAATGAAATGCTTATTGAGAACAGACACTGGAAAACGTTAAGGATTAGATATTGACCAGCAGCCAAAAAACATACCAAGTGGAAAAACAGACATGAGGATTTGCAAGGACTTGGCAGGCACTTGCACAAGGAAATGCCAACACAGAACATACAAAGTGCCTAAAATGAATTAGGGATGACGAAAGAGAAAAAGGAAGAAAAGCCAGAGCAAGGGTAGAGAGAGAAAATAATTTGGAAAGCTTTCTAAATCATGTGAAATAAAAATAAATGGAAAATCACCAAAGCAAAATAAAACAAAATAAAACAGTATGAATCTACAAACTATGTGCAAAGATACTCTTCCGGTAGTGTAGTGTACATAAAAAATGAAACTAAGAATTATGATATAATTCATATCTTCCATTCCTCAAGACTCTGAAGTTAAGCTTGCTGTTGGAAATGGTGTCCAACAATTAATTATTTTGCACTCAGAATCATTGTGTGTATATCAGTAAACATGTTAGATTCAAAGAACAAATCCAAGATTCCTAGAAAGCTGTATTGAGTAAGATTGTTTTCCAACAGTAAGCTGAAATTTTACTGTTTTGTCTCCACCTACTGGGAATACATTTATTCTGCAGTTTGCTCACAGTTTCATTTTGACTTGATTCTTGATATCCATATATATGTCTTCAAGGATTGTTTGTGAGTGTGGTAGTTGGGAAAACATGGAAATTGAAATGTTTATAATTGTTTTTGCTAAATTCTCACAGAGAGTTAAAACTGATGAGGTTTTGGAAGGTGGTTCTTTCTTTTTAATTCAGCCAAAGTCAGCTAGATATTGATGCTTGAACTGAGCTGCCTGCTAAAAAGAGCTTAATGATGCTATTCGAGCAGCTTGCAATTATGCAGTAACAGTTAGGACAGCTTGGAGAGGGGAGAGAAGGGAGAAGAGAACTTCATAACTATTAGACACCAAAAAGGAAAAGACTACCCTAGTAAAACATTGACTAAGTAGTAACAGTAACAACTCATAGGAAAATGTACTACTGTATAACTTAGTGTAGCAACACAGATAAGTATTCATTGTCCGATAAGTAATTTAAATAAAATAAGTAAGCATGACCTGGGATTAGAGAGAAGTGGAGGAGATTAACTGCAAACTAGTGTCCTTGTAGAAAGGGCTGTCAAACTTCCGGCCCCTGGTCCGGATGTGTCACGTGCTAGCCACGCCCACATCCGGTTCAGTGAATGGGAAAAAAGTCCCGATATGTCATATGACACTGCCATGACGACATGAGTTTGACAGCCCTGTTGTAGAACAAATTTATTTCCTGAACTATTTTTTTTAAATGAAATCATTATTAAATAGCCACACCAGTGTTGAGTGGCTCTAGCAAAAGAAAACATATTAAATAGCAGGAGGAATTAGGGTAGGTATATATCTTGCATTTATTTGCCACCAACAAGAAATCTACAAAGGCCAATTAGGACGTTCCTTAAGAAAGGATGCTGCATCTTATTTCAAACATTTGCAGGTAAGCCATAGTAAGCAAATACTCTGTGAAATAAGTGAGAATTATAGCAGACTGCATTTCATTTATTTTTCTCACTCATATTCCATCATCTCTGTCAGCAGACAAAGAAGTATTATAAGTCTAATGCTGATTGCTTTTTGAAAGTTTTTTAAAGTACAGGTCTCTTAATCATGTGGAAACTAGCTGTTTCATTTTTTGTGCAGGCCATCAAAATGGTTACGAGTTGAAGAGAAACTATAAAATCAAACATGGCAGATGATTCTTCATACTGAATGGTCCAGTGGTTGGAGACAGAAATGAAATAAAACAATCACAGAAGGAGGAACCCTGTCAAATTTCCTAGCTTGCAAGAAGCAAAAGTCATAGGAATGTAAAAGACTGCCTTACCCAGTACTTCTCTCCTCCCACCCATATTGTTTATTTCAGTAAGTTTCTAGTTTCCAGTAAGTCCTTCTCATTCTCTTAATTGGATATGCCAGTGATTATTTAGTTTTTAATTGTTTGAAAAATTGCCCAATAGCCAAAGCGTTTTGGGCAGTTTATAATAAAACACACTGAAAAATGCAGGCTGAATAAGAACATAAGCAGTAAAATGCAAAACAAAAACACTGTGTAAAGTAGGTAGCTGCAAGGTGATTGTTTAAAGATTAAAACAAATTCAAATGATTTTAAATATAGTAAAAAAAGATGGTCTGGACTGTTCATTACAATAAATTTTTCAAGAAATGGAAGCCAGCTTGAAAATCAAATTCAATATAAACACAATGTGAGTCTTCTAGTTGTGCCAATCATTTTCTTTCAAAGAGGAAATAAAAGGTGCACTTGAATTCCGTAAGTGTGCTATCCTAAAAGGAAAAGGCAAATGTAGTCAGAACAGCTGCTGAACCATCTGGCTCCAAACTGATAAGATGTTAAGATGTCAACATCAACATGTCTTATCATCAGAGGAGAAAAGACATAAGTTCTGCTTGATTTCTCCTTTTCTTGGACATCTGGCCTGACTGTTTCCTAGAGAAAGAATAAAAATGGAGAAACATGTAGCTTTCCAAGGGGCAAAGAAAGACATGATGTGAATCTGGCACATTAGATTAGGTTCTCAGATTATAGATTTCCTATCCCTGCTCTATGCAAAGTTTACATGAACTAGTCTTCTCAAACAAAATAGTAAGATAACCCTCATTTTCTCCTCCCAGCTATCCCGCTAAGGACTGCTATTTTTCTATTGTCAATGGAGAACAGAAACAACATTAGAAGAAACTAAAGTTTATGTAATGCCAAAAAGTTCTACAGGCAGAATTTCTATAGCTTGCATTACTATCCAGAAAGATATAATACAGTACAAGGATTGGCAACCTTCTTCTCATAGAAACTAGAGATTACACCATCATTGACATCATTTTCAGGAGACAACCAGCGAAGCCATTCTCCATATGACCATTTGAGGAGTCAGCAAGCACTTTCTTCTACTCTTGTGCAGGCCAAGTAAATATATTTCTTTTGTGGACCACAGATTGATTGAATTTAGATGGCAGGCCACATTTGGCCCATAGGCAGTGATTATAACTTTAATGACAACAAGGGAGAAAAGGGGTGATGGTGATGATTAAGATGAAAAGTAGGTAAACACAATCTCAGACTTACTGACACGTTCAAATAGCAATAGCACTTAGACTTATATACCACTTCACAGTGCTTTACATCCCTCTCTGAGTGGTTTACAGAGTAGCATATTGTCCCCAACAATCTGGCTCCTCATTTTACAGACCTCAGAAGCAGTGGTGGGATTCAATTTTTTTACTACCGGTTCTGTGAGTATGGCTTGGTGGGCATGGCAGGGGAAGGATACTGTAAAATCTCCAGTCAGAGGTGGTATTTGTCGGTTGTCCAAACTACTCAGAATGTCTGCTACCAGTTCTCCAGAACTGGTCAGAACCTGCTGAATACCACCTCTGTTTAGAAGGATGGAAAGCTGAGTCAACCTTAAGCTGGTGAGATTCCAACTGCCTGCAGAAATAGCCTGCTGTACTGCATTCTAACCACTGCACCACCACTGCTCAAACATTATATAATTCTCACGGATCAGGGATTAGTGAATTGTTACCCAAAACATATGGTGTGCTTTCTAATCGTACAAAGTTTTGAACCTTGAAAATTCATAGAAGATGCATATTGGTTACTATTATACACTGCATCTGTCTTTGAAAATGGACTACGTTTATTGCCTGGGTATTATACAATTTGTATCTTCTGAAGAACCAAAATTATGCAGCCATAAACTTGTAAACTATGTAGAGTTCACTTGCCTTCTGTCTCCCTATCAATAGCTTTGTGAACAGATGGTTGAAAAAAAAAACCCTCAGGATCAAATAGCACTCACATCCTAAAGCTGTTTCCTTTGAAACATGTTGGCATGTAACTGAAAAGACAATGTTAAAAAGATGAATGGAATAAGCAGCTCCCAACAGAAAGCTGAAATAGATGACTGAATATGTCTGAAAAATAGTTTCATCCTAAGAAAAGTAAAATGCGGACAGTATGCCAAATCTACAAACCAAGAAACGTTGCTGTTTAATAGCTTCTATCTTCCAGCTTTTTAAACGTAATATCTAAAAAGTACATGAACAATTTTTTAGGCTCTGCGACTCATTTCCTCTTTGTGCCCTATACAGCAGATTTGCTAAGTTGTTCTATGATGCCACTGGAGTTACTGTAGCTTCCAACATCTTCACCTTCAAACAAACAAAAAACAAACAAATAAAAAAATAGAAAAATAAGGAGTTTTTCAAAGATTTCTGAATTCAGAAAGCGCTTCCAAACATGAGATTGATATGGTAAAGAATGCCAATGGACAGTAACTGATTCAAAGAAGATCAAAGAAAGAGGAAAAAATATATTGAAAAAAAATCTATACTGTAGTTTCTATACAGTATATTGTATAATAGAAATGTCAATATCCACAGTACCTTAGAAGATATTCCATATTTACTAACTCAAGTACTAGACTTAGATAGCTGAATACTTGAGTTAAATAGTTATATATTATCAAATAGGAAAGCAACAGCAACTGATAGAATACTCCCTGAAATATGGCAAGCAAAAGAAGAAGATTCAGTAATGGTTCTTATACAAAGATATACCAGTAAATCTGGAGAATGATATAGTGACCATCAGATTGGAAGGAATTTATCTACATTCCAATAAGATCCCCCCAAAACACAAAAAACGTCAGAGTGTACAAAATATTGTACAATACTCTTAATTATATAGCAAGATAATGCTTAGAATCACTCAACAAAGGTTGCAACCATTCAAAGAAAAAGAAATGCAGGATGTTCAGTCTGACTTTAAAAAAGGCCAAAGAATATCATGAGAATTCATATATTTATATTTTGTTGATTCCCTGCTCCTCCTAAAGTTAGATTTTGTTCCCCAAGATTATACATTTCTCCTTTTATAAATTAGAACAAAAGCATTTCGCCATTCTGTATACATTTTGAACAGAGGTGGTAGTCAGCAGGTTCTGACCAGTTCTGTAGAACCGGTAGCGGAAATTTTGAGTAGTTTGGAGAACTGGCAAATACCACCTCTGACTGGAGATTTTACAGTATCCTTCCCCTGCCATGCCCACCAAGCCAAGCCACGCCCACACCAAGCCACGCCCACAGAACCGCTGATTCCACCACTGATTTTGAACCATGTTGCTGCTATGGTCACCCTATATGGTGACCCTATGGTCACCATATTTTTGCAATCAGCTTCCACCTGGTACTTGTATTACAGGTAGTCCTCAACTTACACCAATAATTAAGCCCAAAATTTCTGTTGCTAAGTGAGACAGTTGTTTTTGTCCTATTTCACAACCTTTCTTGCCATAATTGTTAAGTGAATCACTACAATGGTTAAGTTAGTAACACAGTTGTTATGTGAATCTGGCTTTCCCATTGACTTTGTGCCAGGATTCTGGCAGTTAATCCAATTAAATCATGAGCCCTTGAGACACACTCCCAAAACTAAAAAGGATTTATTAGAAATTAACATTCCGGCATTAGCCTGGTCATAGCCAACTCTGAGACACGTAATTCACTGTCACCCTTGATCCTGCTCCCCCCCACCCCTTTGGGTGTATCATCCAATGAAACACATTCATAGCCAAGAGTCATCAATCATGGTCTCCAATTAGATTTTTGCGGGACAGAAGCTTCAGTCATCTAATCAGTCTGAAGAAAATATGAATGGAATGTACTTTCGATTCCACACTGCTGCCTGCTCTTTGAACCCCCCCACCCGTTTCTTTCTGTTATGCATACACAATGTTTTATGAGTTGACACTTTTCTGTCAATGACACATGGAATGCTGCAACCATCATAAATATGAGTCAGTTGCCAAGCATATTACATTAATAACTGCCTGTAGGTCATCTAGGAAAAAAAACTGTGATCATAAAAGCATTCTTGCCTTTGTCTAAGATTAGGTATATGTCTTAATTTCACCACTATGTGGCACTAAAACAATTTTTTTCACATGCATAATTTTAAAAAAAATATTGCAACAAGCTATTGATTTCTTTGCAAAATCTGAGTTGCTAATTACTAATTGACTTAATAACCTTAATGAGGTATCAGTGACCCATTTCTATGCAATAGACCAATGGCCTGCGTCTTGTATTTAGTGTTTTATAATATGCAATTTGGTCACAAGACTAAGGGTTGAACAGTGGAAAAAACTCCTGAAAGCTAAATCAACAACCATTTAATAAAGCAAGCAAGCAAGCAAGCAAAAAAAAGGGTGAGGTTTTAAAATGCTTTTCCTAAACAGCTGTATTAGAATATTTTCAGAGAACTACAGATGGCGTCTAGCAATATTTTTTATTATATCCAATCCAGACTGGCACTTAAATGCCTTTTTTTGCACAAGTCTGTGTGCCAAATTAATTTTTATACAGAAAATATGAAACTATACCTTTTTACATATTTAATGGTGCCATCTTCTATAAACCCAGCTAAAGTTATCTTAATTGTTTTCGAATGAATGCTGAAGCACAGCATAAAGTACTTGCAGCCACACTATTTTAATCAATGTCTCTGAAAGATTTTTCATTCAAAACCAACTGGAATCAATTATCACGAGGGTGAGACAGCGTTCCATTTGTTCAATCTGAGATAATTTTTTCTCAGTAGACTGATAATTCTGAATCCAATTTCATATTTAATATCCTTCATTGTGACATCAGCAAAGAAACTTGCACAAGTTCCTACATACACATAGAACTTTTTATTACTTTCATGCGTGGGTGAGCAGCATGCACACAGAAAGATATGATTACACTGAAACATTGATATCATATGCATACCAGCATAATGGTCAAATGTATTAATTCTACCAAGGTAACACAAGCAGATTCATATAAATATCTGCATGATAAATTACACCTTTGGATTAGAATCACAGTGTTGACAATGGCCTTAGAGTGCATTTAGGAAGGGTGAGTCCCATTAAATGAGAGATAGTGTGCTAGCAGAGTGTTAAAATCCTATGAATTTTTTTGTTGCTCCTATTTTGGAGGAAGAGGATAAGTTATAGAAACTCATGTTGGAAGAAATATCCATCTGGTTCAGTTCCAAGTGGGGAGAAAGACACTGGAAACATGGCTTTGAAATAGGAAGCAGAACCATCAAGCACATGGTCCTGGTACAATTGACCACATGGAGTTGAGAGAGTGGTTATTTATACCTTTCTTGGGATTTGAACTTGAGCTTCCTGTTCCTCTACAAGCTATTGGCTGCTATAGGGGTCATAGCTTATGTTGTAAGTTTTCTGAGTCAAGCTTGGTTGAAGCTTGCTGGGTGATAAAATGTCCCCAGGTGATTTTGTAATGCAGTGAACCCTCTTCTGGTTAATTCTATAATTTCCTGGAGGGTCATGTCTTAATTCCATCACCCTGGAGCTGAAGGTTTTTTGTTTTGTAGATAGGCTGGCCCAGTCCTTCTCGATGGGCATAAAACATCTGCTGGGGGCAGGGAGCTGAAGCTCTGGGTTTCTATCTCCCTTAAGATTTCTATTTCTCTTTTAGGGGAAATATAATATTCTGCCTTTTTTAATGTTTCCTAAAATATTTCATTCTTCTACAAGAGGGGTGGGTACTAACTTTCTATACTCAGCAAAACCTTACTTCATGGTCTGGAATTAGGCAAGTCAAACTGATAATAGTACATTAATTATTGGAAGTTTTGTTCGCCATTTTTAAAGTCTCCCTCTACTCTAAATTTTGTGATTTAGAGATTTAGAAAACAGGCTAGTTCAATTCTAGTTCAATTCTTCAGGCTAGTTCTCCAGAATTTCCTAGCCAGTATGAGAATTGAAATCCACACATCTTGCAAGATACTGGGTTGAGAAAACTACTATGGAAGACTGTTCTGTGTTCAGAATCCAATCAAAATATCATATTAAATCAGTGTTTTTCAACCTCAGCAGCTCTAAGATGTGTGAACTTGAACTCCCAGAATTCCCCAGCCAGTCTGCTCTTAGAATTGCAGAGGCTGAGAAACAGTGTTTTAGATATTCAGTTGTTTCGGTTTCCCTACTGGATATTGCTGAAAATTAACAAGGGCCTGTTTTTGATAGAAGTATTGTAAGACTTGTAGGCACAGTAGGTGCCTTTAAAAGCATGAACTGTGTCAAATTTCTAGCAGTTTAAAGTCAGATCAAGGAATTGACAAGGTTTGTTTATCTTTCCTGTTAATATAACTGCAAAAATATTTACCTTTTTTTCAGGATGGAATTTTGACAGTTTTCAGAAAGATAGGTGGAGTAAACTTTGCCATGATTTGGGGTTATTTTCCAAAATGAATTTATTTCTTATCACCATACAAATGAAATCATTTGTTTTTGGGAAGGCACCTGTATGAAAACAATATAGTTTATATAGATAAGTATGTGGAGGGAGGAAACCTTTCTAAATTTAATAGTAATTTCTTTGGGGTAGAGAGATTATTCTAAGTCCTTTTAAAGTAGATTGTGGTGCGAGAAATTAAACAAGAGATTTTGCAGTTATACATACCACAGGGTGCTTGTAAGTAAAGAACGTACAAAGTATCAACCATATGATGTGGGAGTGATGAATGAAAAGCAATTTAAGGAATTTGGGCTTGTAGTTTACAAGAACAAAGTTCACAGAAGTCTGCTTTATTTTTAAAGGATTAAATTGATTATCATTGAGAAATTATACAGAGAAGGAATGCATTCAGGATGTTGCTTTCCCCACTTCCTCCAGCTTTAATATTCTCTGTTTCCTTGTGAACATTAAGTATAGGCAGCATTCTACTTCTCTAATTTAAATGGATCCTAATTGTGAACAGGGTTTCAAATTCTATTTTAAGTGAAATGTGGCTGATATTCATGGTGCTACAGTTCAGTTACATATTCAGAGTTCTGGACCATACCTGACATGGAGCAAGGTAAAGTCAGCACATCAGACAGCTCTTGTTTTGGATAAAATGCAAAGACAACAAACAGTGGAATGAAGTAAGATGTTATTACTGTTTGGTTACAATCAAGGATTGGGAAAGGCAGGGTTTTTTGTTTGACCTTGCAAAATAACTAGTTTGGATTTGAACAACTTGCTCATGATAAGGGTGAATTTAGATACTGTATTTAAAGAAGTGATGGGCAAAGGCACTCAAAGCAAAGAGCAATGACGTTAAAAGGATTTGCACGAAGATATGTCCTCATGCAAATATCTCTTGGTTTTTTTCCCCAAGTCCATTATCAACTGGCCATTCTACCATTGTCCTCCCACTTTTCCTATGAATTCCAGCACGGATGTCAAACTCGCTGTGTCATATTGCCATCATATGACATTTCACAACATTTTTCCCATTCGTGAAGCTGGGGTGGATGTGGGCTGCACGTGACGCATCCAGCCTGTGGACCTCCAGTTTGACACCCCTGAATTCCTGTTGTGGTTAGCCGGCAGCAGGTGCAGATGGCTGAGGAGAACAAGGACTCAGATGAGGGGCCAGGACCATTAGGGACTAGACTGCTGCCTTCAGAAATTGTGGGGGCTGACAGCAGCGATGAGGAGGTTCCCGAGGAGCCTGTGCTAAGTGCGCATGCACAGGATTTCTTGCAGGAAAGAGCAGCACAGGCAACTTGTGAGTAAGGCTGCAAAGTAATGGCCCCTCCTTCAAGAAGATAAAAGCCAGCTGTGAATCAGACGTTCTTTGTACGAAGCAAAAACATTTTGAAACTCCAGCCTCGTGGACATAGCAGTATCTTAGCTGGTGTTTGAAGACTCTTGTGTTGTGAAAAATTTCTTATCTGTGATTCTTGGCAGTCTCGCACAGTTTTGCTGAGGTTTGTGCTTATCAAAGTTAATTAGTTTGCAGCAGCCTTTAAACCAGGGATTCGTAAGATTCATTAAAAGGTTTCTGTTCCCTTTGGTTATTGTTTGTTTTATTGGAAAAGGGTTTGGGTCAGAACAATTCCAGAGTTATGGGTCCTCCTTACCTGGGAATGTTAAATTTAAGGTGTACAGAGACCTATCAGGCATGCTTTCATTTTGATTCCTGCTCTAAGTAGAGCATTAGAACCCATTAATTAAATGTGTGCTTAACAGCTTTATGATTCTACCAACTGTGGCCTTAAGAAGGAAGAATTTGCATCAGTGGCAGCAGATGTCTGCACCCAAAGTAAAATAGAAAGCGATGCATAAGCAATCTGTAATGCGCTTCTGATCTGCTAACTATAGTAAAGAAACTGGGAAATATGACTCAGCCAATGCTGAATATTTTAGAAGTACAAAGACACGAGATTTTTCTGCTGGAGATAAACTTTGTTTATGCTCCAAATCCTGAGATGATGAATAATTCACAAAGCTCAAGTGGAATTATAAAGAAAGCGCACATCTAAGAAGCAATTGTTTGGTGGTGGTTTTTCTTTCTTTCTTGCATTATATCAGATAACCCCCAAAGTTTCATTGAGTAGTGACAGGATGTTATTCTTCAAGGGAAGATGATGATTTCTTGAGGAATACTTTGATTAAAAGCCTTACAAAATGTCTAGCCAGCTTGTCCATTGCCTTAGAATGAGACACAATATATCCTTGTCCCAAAGTTTTTAAAAAAGTACTGATATATTTAAGTTCTCAATTTCATTTTAGTGTGTCCAATGTTATGAAGCTCACCTTGCTTTCATGGTTTTTTAAATTTATTCCTTGGCATAAATATAAAATGTAAGATTTATTTTATTATATGGCTGTTGTTTCTTTTAGCTTTTCACATTGCAATGTCTATCTAAATATTCATTGATTAATCCAGGTTATTGATTTGACTTACATGTAGTTAAAGTTACATGTATCACCTGATTAACAGCTAGATGATAAAGTAAGAATAAGCAACTTGTTTCTGGTCAAAATCATGTTTTTCCAAGTTAGCCTGTTGTTAGGGAACTCTGGGCAAAGAGGCATTGTCTGAACTAGAAGGAGATGAAGGTTCCAATTCCTTATATTTTCTTCCCCTTTCTCATTCACTACCAGGGTTGACATTATAACCTGAAAAAATACAAATTATCATAACTATTTCTAATGATATTTTTCCTATCTAAATACTTTACATATTTTTATTGCATATGTTTTCTGAGAATCAGTGAGTGGGATGTGTGTTGATATCTGAGAACATTCAGGATCAATTTTTTCTCCCAATGTAAAACTTGGTTGAATTCTGGTAGGCTAATCCCTGTTTCTCATCACAACGTACTTTATAGAGTTCCTGGGAGGGTAAATAAAGGGGAATGGCAAATTATATATACTGGCTTGATTTTCTTGAAGAAAGGGTGAGACATAAATATGATACAGGTAGTCCTTGACTTATGATTGCAATTGAGCTCAGAATTACATTGTAAAATTGCTACGGATATAAGTCAAGGCATTATGTGACTGGACTCAAAATTACATTTTTTTTAAAAGACAGGAAAAAAAATCAGTGACTCAGTTGGAACAATAATTAACTAAGAAGTAAACATTATTTCCAGAGTTTCACTAAAGTCAAAATTCCAATACAGTAATTTCCATAATAAGCAAATAGGTTCCACAATAAGAATACGTATTTTTTTCATCCTGTACCTAAATGAATTTTTTCTAGTGATAATGTTAATAGTGACAATGACAATTTTCCTAGAAAATTATTGGAAATTATCGGAACCTTGGCTCAACTCAGACATTCACTCAGTATTTTTCATTATCAGGTAGTGAAACACAGTTTTTGTTATAATACTGATTAGATCAGTATCATTATAAGTTCAGAGTTTCCCACATTAGATAGCTTTGCAACAACATACTCTGGATAGTTCTCTGCATTTAAGAGACTGAAGATAATGTTTCTGAAACATGCACTTAACATGATGATTGTTTGGTCTAGTCAGTGAAACAGTGAGTGAGATCAGTGGAATGCAAACTTGTCTTTGTAATGAATCCCACCTCATTGCTTGTTGTATTTTTGCCTGAAGAGAGGACTGTGAAAACCATGGTGATCTGTTAGTCACCCATTCAGACAACTCTGCAGAGGTGCTTCCAAATTTCAGGATACAATTGTGTAGTTTGACTATAGACAGTGGCTGTGGTACTTCAAACATGTTCATTATCTTTGAAAACCCTGAAAAATCTGCTTCAATACAAAAGGACAAGATGTTCTGTTCCATCCCATTTCCTGCATGCTGCTTCACCAACTTTGTAAGAAAAAAATGCTGAATTGTAATAAATCACTGGATTTATTTTTGGACAATTGGCCTTTACTTTCTTCACTCTTTTTTTGATTGCTGATGGCTATAGATAACATCCCCTCAAGCAATTCAGCTGCCATAGGAATATTATCAATTATTGTTCTAAGTAGCTGTCTACTTTTAAAAAAACAACAACATCCCAATCAGTTGTGTTTCATTTTCTGAAATTAATAGCCTGGTGACATAAGGTAAGCATTTGAATGCTGGACTTCTTGCATTTTTTTCCCAATTCTAGCAAATCACCTTACTGTTACACATAATCAGTTGAAAAGCATAGTCTGAGTTTAATCATTTAGAATGAAGTTAGGATGATGATTGTCACAATGTTACCGAGAATTAATTTCAGTTTGTGGAAACTAAGGAAATAGATTTGATTCTTTGTAGTATGCATATATCATTTCTGATTTGTACCCAGATCTGATTTCTTTTTAGCATCTGAATTTAAGAAGCTTCTTTAAGAGAGACCAGAGTGCCATCAATCTGGAAAAAGATCAGTAGATTGATTGTTCAGTGGACTGAACAATTAATCAGTGGAATGACTTGCCTCAGAAGTTGTGGATGCTCCAACACTGGAAGTTTTAAAGAAGAAATTGGATAACCAATTGTCTGAAATGTTATAGGGTTTCCTGCCTGAGCAGGAATTAACCAATGGAACACCTTGCCCTCAGAAGTTGTGGGAGCACTTGAGACTTTCAAGAAGAGATTGGACTGCCATTTGTCAGAAATGGTGTAGGGTCTCCCACTTGGGCGGGGGGGTTGGACTAGATGAGATCCGACTGGTATAACTACCGGTTCTGTTGCTCTGCGTCGTGCCCACATGCGCGAGTCGCGCAAGTCACGCGAGTGCAATTTATGATCTGCTGAGCTGCCCGGACAGCTGAGTAGTGCTACGTGCAGGAGTGCAGTGGTTGGAAAAGCCCTTTTTTCTTTTTTCTTTTCAACCACAGCTGTGTCAAAGCTGTGTTTTTTTTCAACAAAGCAGCTAGGTTGAAAAAGGTTGATAAAAGACAGGTAAGAGCCCGGGCGGGTGGGTGAGCCAAAACAGCAGCAGACATAGAACCGGTTCTATGTTTGCTGCTCTTCAGAGCAACCGGTTCTACAGAGGTGGACAGAACCAGTAGAATCCCACCCCTGCCTACAAGATCCCTTCCAACTCTGATTATCTGTTAGGGGGTTGGACTAGAAGACTTCCAAGGTCTCCTCCAACTCTGTTATTCTGAGATAATAGTGTGCTCTCTCTTAAAGAGGCCATATATCATCCAGCTTAACTTGACAATTATTGTCTTGTCTCTAACTTACAAGTGCTTTTCAAAAGGCAACTGAATAATCTGCTGAGTGGGTGCTTTGCTTATCACCAAAGAAGCTTCTTGAGAACTGAAGAAACCTCTTGGAGGAGAAGTGAAATGTTTTCAAGGAAAAATTAAGAAAGTCCCCTTGAAAAGCACCTGTGGGACAACTATGACCTGGATGATCGAGAATCTCCATAGACATATGCTCTGCCTCTAACTTAACTTTTTTGATTATGAGTCATCATTGGACAGATTATTCAGATACTTTTCAGTTGTGATTCGAGCTTGACCAAGATAAAGAAAAAAAATATTGTTGCTCTGGAAGACAATCCACATTGGAAATTGAATGATGGGACTGAGCTCTTCTTGGTTCTATTAGATTTCTCAGTGGCCCTCATCATCAACAACAATAGTGTTTTATGGGCTGCTTACCAAAATGCTAAAATTTATTTTATTTATTTATTTATTTATAATCGTATTTCTATACCGCTCCCTCTCCGAAAAGGGACTCGGGGCGGTGTACAGCCTAATAAATACATAAAATACAGAGATATAAAATTAAATAGAATTTAAAACCAAATTAAACATGAGTATGGCTGCATCCCAAAAATTTTAAAATAAGTTAAAATTTAAAAACCCTATTTACTTAAAACCCCTTAAACCCTTACTGGGCCAGGCCAGCCTGTTTAAAAAGTAGGGTCTTAACTGCGCGCCGGAAGGAGAGGATATCTGTCATGGCTCGTATCTCCGGGGGGAGATCATTCCACAGGGAGGGCGCTCCCACAGAGAAAGCACGCACCCTCGGGGCCGCCAGCCGACAATGATCAGGTGGTGGTACCCCAAGGAGGGCGACCCTGTGGGAGCGTACTGGGCGGCGGGAGGTTGTTGATGGCAGCAGGCGGTCCCGTAAGTACCCAGGTCCCGAGCCATGGAGCACTTTAAATACCATCAGTACCACCTTGAATCGAATCCGGAAAGCCACAGGAAGCCAGTGCAGCCTGCGGAGAAGTGGTGTTACGTGTGCGCCTCGAGGGGCGCCCACGATCACCCGCGCGGCTGCATTTTGGACTAACTGCAACCTCCGGAGACTCTTCAAGGGGAGCCCCATGTAGAGAGCATTGCAATAATCCAAGCGGGAGATAACGAGGGCGGAAGTGACTGTGCGAAGTGCGCCCAGATCCAGAAAGGGCCGCAACTGGTAAATCAGACGAATCTGATAAAAAGCCCCCCTGGCGACGGCTGCGATATGTTCTTCCAAAGACAGCCGCACATCCAGGAGGACACCCAAGTTGCGCGCCCTTTCCACGGGGGTCAAAACCTCTCCCCCCACGGCCAGCGAAAGAATAAGCTGGCTGTATCTGGGCGCAGGAAACCACAGCCACTCGGTTTTGGCCGGGTTGAGACGAAGCCTGTTACGACCCATCCAACCCCGCACGGCCAAAAATGCTTATGAATATCACTGCTCTAATCCCTTGCCTTGATGAATTGAATCTGTGATGTCTCAGCTTTTCAAAACTTTATTTAATGATTTTAGAGATAGCAATTCCTATTCTGCAGGATCAGTTGGCACCAGAAATAAGATAAGTGTCCTTGTTATTAATATTTATTTAGCATAGAGAAGAAAGCTTTTAAAAACCTAGTTGATTCAGTTGGCGTTTGGGGATTGGGGAATCAATGATCTATATTCTTGGAATGCTGTTTTATGCTTTATTGTTACTTTTGTTTTATTGATGTATTTTGGGTGTGTGTGTGTGTATAATATGTATATATGTGTATGAATTCTGTATATATAGAATTGGGTGTGTGCATGAATTATACATACAATCATTGTTATACAGCTGTTATTCACTTGGTTGAAGTGGCATAAAAGCCCTTGCAATAAATAAAAATAAATCAATAAATAATCTGGTGTCTATAAGAACTTGATCTGTAAACAGCTTTTCAATTAGTTCCTTGTGCTGTGGACTGGCTTTAAGCCATAAACAGATCAACCTGTCAGGATTTACCAGGGGATGAATCTAGCAGACAGCACTTAAATCCATCAAACCTGGAGCCAGAATGACCTTTAGAATCCCTGATTATCTGGCAGACATTATTATTTTATTTATTTATTCCATTTATATACCGCCCTTCTCCCGAGGGACTCAGGGCGGTGAACAGCTCATCTAAAAACCCCACAAAGAATACAAAAGTTAAAAAATATTAAATTTCAATCGGCTGCTTGATAAAACCAACAAAACCCCACCCCCCGCCCTTAAAACCCAATTTAGAATTAAATATGGAGACCAAATTAAAACCATTATCTCAGCCCAGGCCGGCCTTAAAAGAAGTTTTGCACAATTTCATTGGCCAGGCATTGAGGCTTATTGTTGAGTATAACTATTCCATCACAGTACAACTGTAAAAGAAAGTAGAGTATTAATATTATATTAAAGACATCATCCATGTCATCATTTTGCCTGCTTTCAAAATGAAAAGGAGATAATAGCAGCAGGCCCGGTACGGTTTTGCATGCTTTACTCCTTACTTTTGGTGAACTTCAGATACTTGCTGTTATTTTTATACTTTAGTAATTTTAGATACATTATGAATGCCTGTGTGACATGTAATTGTAGCCTTGCTGTGATAATTATTCACAACGGAGTAGTAATTACTATAGCAGGTTCTAAGTATAGCATTTTTGCATGCCTGCTAGAACTTGCCCTTTTTATTATAAAATAAAAATGCCTGGATCCTCACATTTGTCCACTGAAGCAAAACTGCCTTCCATTTCAGCCAAACTTGTTTTGTCTCCACAGAGATATAAAGCAGAGAGAGAGAGTATTGAATTAGTGAATTACAGTTGTTATCCCCTTTCTCAAAAAGATGCATTCCTGTATGAACACAGACACATTGTCAGCATGAAAAATCAGTTCCACACATGAAGATTAGAAGATTAGATTAAACCGATTTATTGCTAAAAGCCTATGAAAGTAATATTTTCAGCTATATATGGCACCTGCTTAGATTTAGATAAGGGTCAATGGCACTCAAGAGGGGTTGGTTCTCTTATGGCTACATAGGAATTTAGGCTGATCCCCCTTTTCATTCCACCCAAAGGTTCTACCATCCTTTCATGCATATATGGCACTGATGGGAAGATGCTTTGCATTGGCATCAAGGTGAAATTAGGATCCAGCATAAATTTTCTTTGAGGTTTACAGCTAAATTTAAAGTTAGGAATAGAATTTGAACTACATTTCATGGTTAATTGTAATTCTTTGGTTATGTTATAATTGGCATTCTATGCCAGGCTGAGAGTTAAGGTAAATATTTATATTGGCATTATGGTAAATATTGGGTTTATACTCAATGAAATTTAAATTTTGTGTGAGGTTGAGTTTCTGTTATGAGTAATAGTCTTACTTTATATTACACCGAGCTGGAGTGCTCAGTTAAGAAACAATGTTTACACTGGAGTTAGGTGTAATGATCATTATGGTTAGTCTTCCTTGAAGCCTGTAGTTAAAGGATTAACATAAAGGTGAAGTTTGGTGATTGGGATTAGTTTTAGTTTATCTTCAAACTAAAGGGCAGGACAACTTTTAGAGTAAATATTTATATTAGTATTAAGGTAAACGAGGGATACGGTGAGATTTCCTTGAGCCATTGTAAAATGTAGTGTTAAGTTTACATTAAATGTAAACATTAGAGTGAGTTTTAATTGTTAGTGATAGATGAAATAGATTTATGCGATGGTCTGAAATTAAGGTTAGGATTTATTTATGTGAATTTCTCTATAATTTAAATTTATAAGGCAGCCCAACACATAACCAGCTGATATAAACAATTCGATGGTGTACCATAAAAGCAATTCATTATACTTTTATACATAAATGCTTCCTTCCACACTGCTGAAATACTCTACCCCAGCTACAGTTTCAAAGTCATTATGACATAAATCATTTTCACAGTTTTTAAAGGTATATAAACCTATTGAAAATGTCCAAATCTGTAAAAATTTTAAAATGTATGCACACACATGCTTTTAATACCAGAACTTATTAAGAATGGCTTTGCAATAGTTAGGGCAGGGTTGGAGAGATGGGTTGATCGGTTGAGTGTATTTACTTTGTTTCAAATATTTCTTCTTATTATTTAAATTAGTCACTGTGTCACTAGATGGTATTATTTAACTTGCACAGTGGTTCTTAAGGCTAATATTAATTATTTAAGAAAGATCTGACCATACCTAATTCTATCCTTGACATACACAAGGCATTTCACTTTCTTGGGCTGCATTTCTATTTTTTATTTGTCTAGGAGGGTATTAAAGGCCATTGCCAGTAATAATACTAGAAGAATCAAGACCATTATTTTATCCATTTTTTCCCAAAAGGAAAGACTAGGAAGTGCTTTAGGTGGAAATGAATATGTTAATCTCTATGAATACTTATTATCATGCTAAACATTAAATAAGATTGGACCAGATTAATATCTGATGGACGCCTGCTAGTTCTCCATCTGTTTGGCAGTAAAAATGGATATACTGCAGTCTAGCACAGAGAAGGGAAATGGATGGGAATCTCCACTCAAGTTTGTTTCAGAATACAAGATGTTAGCTCAATAGGAATAATGAGAAACTACAGGCAAGTGTGAGGAAGAGCACTGTAAATCTTGCTATTATTGGATGCTTTTGCCAAATATGTTCCCATTATTTAAAGTCCATGTCCTGTTAGAAAGTCTTGCTCATAAAGTTAGCTATTCCAATTAATATGAATTAAATTCATATCCTTGATGTTTGCTTCTATTCCTCCCATCCCACCCCAGACTATAACATTTTACATCAAGTGATTAATGCTTTTTATTTACTGCTTTTTGGAACAGCAATGAAAGCGTCTAATTTTATTTTTTGATCTTCAGTTCAACAGAGGTTTTCAATAGCAGTTGAAGTAATTGGAAATCTGATGTATAACATCACGATTTATATTGCTTTTTTTCATCAAGTTAACTTCTGAGGCTTGTTTTAAATATGAAGATAAAATGGAAAGTATCCTGCTATCACTGGCAATTTTTAACATGATTCTTTATTAACAAGCCAAACAAAAAGAACACGCTAACTCTTTATTTTAAAGATATATTCAAATGATCAAATGCTTGTCATGACTCACCAAAAGTTATAGACAATTTTCATCGGGAGATGAATAAAATGTTCACAATATATTTCCAATCACTATTTGTCATTTCTTATTACAAGATAAAATTTTTTTCTAAAGTCTATGAACTAAAATGAAGAATACACTGCCAAGTCATCCAAATGAAGGAGAAAAAAACTTATCCATGAAATACAAGCCTTCCTTCTTTTATTTCTGTCTCTATAAAGAAGGTATAATTTCCAGCTTTAAAAATGGAAATTATTTCAGAACCCTGTCTTCAACCCATTAAGATTCCACAGAAATATCCTTTAGACATTATTTGGGGGGAAATATCTGAACAGAGTTTAAATTTAGCAGTGACTCTAGTTCATATCTTGTCCACAAAGAATTCAAGATTGAAATGGAAAGAAAGGATTATTATGTTGATTCTACATATGGTAAATGTGGACCAGGAATCTGGAACCATTCTATTTGTTTCAGTTACACTCTGCAGAATCAGAAGTAAACTGCAATGATCAAGGAAGGCAGGAAGGGAGGTGGAAACTTGTGATTTGGGATCATCACAATTATTATAGTCCAAATGTATGGCTGAAGAATTAAGTAAGAAAGTAAATAAGCCAGAGAAGCTAAAAGCATGAAAAAAGGAAATACAGCTAGATCTTATTTAAGGCTCTTAATTATGTCTCTCCATACCTTTAAATCTTTGAAACCATCTCTATTGACATCTGTTCCTAATACTGTTATATACATCATCTTTTTTTCTTTTGTAATTTTCACATCACTTTTTAGAGTATCTCATCTGATCCATCTAAGTAACACTTTCTTGGTCTTCCCTTCTCTTTTAGCCCATTCACTGTTCCTCCATAATATTTAATTTTATTTGCAGTTCCGTCTTCATTCAATGCCAAATCAGTTTAAAGTGCATCTCTTGTACCAGGAACTTGGGTAGTCAAGTGAAGAGAAGGAACAGGGGAGACATGATAGCAGTCTTCCAATATTTGAGGGGCTGCTACAAAGAGGAAGGAATCAAGCTATTTTCTAAAGTGCCTGTAGGCCAGACAAGGAATAATGGATGGAAACTGAACAAGGAGAGATTTAATCTGGAAATAAGGAGAAACTTTCTGACTGTGAGAACAATTAACCAATGGAACAACTTGCCCTCGGAAGTTGTGGGAGCACCATCACTTGAGACTTTCAAAGATTAGACTGCCATTTGTCAGAAATGGTGTAGGGCCTCCTGCTCGGGCAGGTGGTTGGATTAGATGATCTATAAGGCCCCTTCCAACTCCGATTATCTGTATCAGTCTCTTACTTTGTGTTCTCACTACATTTATCCACTGTCCAGTGATTCTTGACCTTTATTTCTTCTTGTTTTACTACGTTCACTTCCTGTGTATACTATTTCCTGTCAAGTTTCACCCAGACCAATACTTGAACTAGAAAGACTGCAGACAATGATATAGATCTTTATAAGGTGGTTTTATTGCAGATTCTGGAATAAGCCATTCATAATGAAGAACTGCTTCAAACTGTAAGATTCAGTTTCTAACACCTTTATTGTAGTGCTGTTCAAAAGACAAATTGAGACATAATTTTAACTATTTTAATTTCTATATTTTTCACCAACTATAACTTTTGGATAGTCTTCAAATAGAAACCTAGGTAGAGCGAATGGCAATAATCAAAAAGAGTCGATCCCTATTATTCAAGATCTCCAGATCCAGAAATAGTGATATAAGGATGGTATAAGGATTTTACATCTCAACCTTGCTTTTTCCAAGTGATGTGTCAAGATTCTGACTTGTTGTCTGAAAGCTATAGAGATATGGAAATAGGCAAATAGGCTCATAATTAACTCTCATAAGAACAAGTAGCTGTGGATTGTTGAGACATTTGATCCAGAGATTTCCCCTTTCTAATTCTAAATCAAAAAACTCAATGTACAGTGTGGGGCTCTTGCTAGGTTCATCACTTTTGCTCAGACAACAAATTGCAACCATAGATTAGAAGACCTTTGTACAGTTGTTATGTGCTAACATAGATCAGGAGACCCTGCTCATAGTCATTCATGCTTTGATCATCTCATAATTAGTTTATCACAATGTGGTTTACAAGGTCTTTACCGCTTAGAAGCTTAAACTGGTCTAGAAAACAGAGGTATAGGTACTTCTGGGTATCTCAGTGTGCCCATACAGCATTTTTAAAAACATGTATGGTTTATCAGTATCCTTACGGAAGCAATTCAAATCATGAGAAGAATCTTGGAGTCCTAGTGGACAATTAGCCACTAGCTAGTTTTTTTTTTTATTTTGTCCCCATGAAATGAAAAAGATGTTGAAAGATGATTAGGGGACTGGAGGCTAAAAACTAGAAAGAACGGTTGCAGGAATTGGGTATGTCTAGTTTAATGATAAAAAGATTAGGAGCATCTGATAGCAATGTTCTAATATCTAAGGGGTTGCCACAAAGAAGAGGGAGTCAACCTATTTTCCAAAGCATCTGATGGCAGAACAAGAAGCAATGTATGTAAAATAATCAAGGAGAAAACGAGAAGTAAGGATAAATTTCCTGACAGAACAATTAATCAGTGGAATGATTTGCTTCCAAAATTGCTGCAATACTAGAGGTTTTTTAGAAGACATTGGACAATAATTTATCTGAAATGTTATTGGCTTTCCTGCTTGAGCAAGGGGTTGGGACTAGAAGACCTCTGAGATGCCTTCCAACTTTGTTATTCTGATGTTGCATAGGCCCAAGTTACTTATGAGACCATCTGCCAATATTTCTGCCTACCCTCAACATGCCCCAGGTCCCATTTCTTCAGCAATATATCCTACTCTTTAGGATAACAACTCTTTTGAGCCCGTAAAGATCTTTTTTCCTCTTGATGACCTGTTCAATGAATTTTCCTGAAATTTTATTCATTTATGTGCTTTAGTTTTTTTTTTTTACAATTTGCTTTATGATGTGGTGTTTAATTGTGCTATTTCTACATTGTCTTTAGTCATGGGCCAAGTAGGTAGCTATGTAAAACAATTAAACAAATTTTATTTATAAATAAATAAAATAAAAATAAGATAAAGGCCCTCCTATCCAGTGGTCTTTGAGCTGGATTTATGAGACCTCCGAATAATGAATCTGTTAACTTTGGAAGATCATAACCCCAGCTAAAACTAAAGTTAAAATATGACATGTCTTAACTGACCTTTATTTAGATTCCAAATCTATTCCACCCTGACCAGTTTCAGCCTGAGTTCTTTTCCTCATTCAGATCCTCATAGTTCCCAGTGCATTGATATTTACAATTGAGCATCATCAGGATTCTGATAATACCTGACATTTTGATGCAGGTGAGTTCTTTGAGTAGCTTCATGTCCTATTAAATAGAAGAGGGTAGCAGCACCCAACTTTCTACTATATTAATAGTAACTAACTCTGGAGGAAAGAAGAAAACCTCTGCAACTGAGTCCTCCACACTCACAAGACCAAGGCATGGTCCAAAAGTTTGTCAAGACTAAAAGTATCAAGAGCAGTTGACAGATCAAATAGGAACAGATGTTTAGAGGTTTAATTTCCATCTGTTGCTCATGAATTCTAGGTCAGAGGGAAGATGAGCAGAGGCTCAAACTTTGAAATGAAGAAGCTGAATTTTTTTTTATAAGTTTGTAGTAGCCAGCTATCTTACAGATGTGGTATTAAATAATAAGTTGGACTTTGTGGAACCTAACTGGCCCAGCATTATGGCTGCAATTAAGATGTGTCTCCTGAATATGAGTAAAAATTTCAGAATGCTGCTTCAGTTACAGAAGAGGCACTTTTGGCATGCTGAATAATTAGCCATATACAGAATCATTTTCCATCTGGCTTTAGCTAAGAAATAAACATCTGTTCAACATCTGTTAAAAGTAAAAAATACTTTGGAGAACTGAAAAATTAGGGAAATTGCTAGTATGTGATAATCAAAAATCATCTGGTGAATCAGCATAATGTAGGTTTTTATAGCTTTGTATTTATTGATTGATTTAAAGAAAAAGATGAAAATGTTAGTCTGGAGTTTACCATGTAAACATAAGCACAGCTGTTCCATAGAGCCTGAGTTTTAGACAAAATCTCAGCCATGCCATCTGCCAACTTACAATGCTATACTTCTGAAGCTGTGTTATCTTCATCCAAGGTAACAGATTCTGATACTTTATTTTAGAATGATGAATGAAGCTTACCTTCTACCATAGCATAAACACTTACCAATGCATGCATATTTTATTGAAAGGTGTGCGGAGGGACCAGAAATCTATTATTTCTCCCACATTTTTGAAAAGCTGAAAAATTGGACTTAAGTCTTACTACTTGGCTACGAGATACAAAACATTCCCTTTTGATGTTTTTTTTCTCTTATCAGAATTATATTACTTTCTGGTTATTGTGCAAGTTTACATTTATTTTTTTTCACATGGCTGAATGAGAGCTTAACATAATCTTATGGTGGAAACTTTAACACTAAGGACCAACTTAGTGATATTTGACCCCATATTTGACCCCATATTTGACCCCAGTGCTAATATAGATTTTCATTGGTCCAAAGTTGATTGGAACCAGTGGAAATGGAGCTACTGAAGAGTTGTTTCTTTTGAAGCATGTTGTCCTGGAATTCATGGGATGAGTGAGGTGGTGGGTTACTTTCATACTTCGATAAAGTTGCTGGGTGAGTATAAGCCTCATCCAGCACCAGTTTTCTAGGGGGAAAAATAATAACTGGTTCTTGTAAACCAGACCAAACCACTTAGATATATAACACTTCTACTTTACAATTATCTTTTCATTTCTGATTTTCTCCCTTTTTAAAATCTACTTGCAAAGACTGTTTAAAGTTTCGTAGAAGTATTTTCATTCAGTGAGCCTTCAAATGAATAACGCCTGAAAGCAGATTCTTACACTGGAATGGCAATTTGTTTTGAGGCATATCATAAGATTGGGTGGTTTTGAAGTGCTTTACATTATTAAAAAAATGCTTTACAGATTCAGTAGATTTCCTGCTTCTTCTGTAGCCATTACAAGCAATATTCAATGTTGCAACCATACTTCCATATAAGGAGAATACTGAAGGAATTGTTGAATGTTACACTGATACTTCTGACATTGATCTGAGTAGTTGGCCAATTATTACCTCATTAAACATCCCCAATGTGGTTGTTCATAGAAAGATAGGTTTACTAAAGGTAAAGCCAGGCATGGATTAGTATCTTCAATTTATGACTAAAAATGTTTTTTCTTTCCACAGATTCTCTAAGTTCCTTAATACCTGCTCACAGTTTTACATCCATTTAGAAATACAAGAATGAAGACAAAATGCTTAGTATAGGTTGTTGAGTGTTGAGGAAATTATACCACAAGCAAAAGATAGATATTAATAACCAATTTGTTATCTTCCCAATATGTGTTGTCATAGGCAATAAAAAATTACTCTGAGCAGTTGTCTCTTTTTAAAAAATATTACAGAATATTTACAATTCATCTAATTTAATATGGTTTATGCTGTGATAATGGAAGGAAAATTTCTAAATATGTGTTAAATTAATAGTAGTGTGGGTGCCATTAAAATATTGACACACAATCTGCTTTACTATAAACTGTATAAGAACACCAATAGTATAATATTGCTTCTGATTAGGAATATTTCTGGCACCCTGATGAACTTTATATTAGATACCTTCTGGATGACCAAGACCCAAAGTTTTCCTCTTTCATTTGTAATTCAGGATGCAAATATATGTTTAAGTAGATCATGGTTGTGTTTATGCCAGGTAGCTTGCTCATAGTGCCTTTTCTTGTAAATTATGATCTCAGTTTGGTACGTGACTGTAATAAAGTTCTTCTCTCATCCTGCCCTCTTCATTTTATTTGTCCATCCATCTTTAGTGTATAACTGTTTTTTAATTAAACTCTCTGCCTACTATAGATCTTTTGGAGTAGCAAAATTTGATTCACCATATCAACTCTCAGTTTTTTGTTTTTTGTTTAAAAATAGGTATCAGCCCTAACATTGCTCTCTTCTAAACTAACAGAACACTATTTTTCTGTGCTGGCCCTACCAATGCAGATGAAAGTTCAACTTAATTGTTTGCCATCAGAAAATGGGCTACAGATTAAGGAACTAGACAAGGACGTCCTCTGTCGCCACTATGTTAGTATTGACTCTGGAGGTGTTAATTAGAAATATTAGAGATAAAAGGGAAATAAAGGGAATGAAAATAAAAAGGAGGAATATAAATTACAAGCATTCGCAGATGATCTGGTCTTTATATTGGAGGAACCATTGGAAACAGTGCCTAAATTGATAGAAAAGATTGAAGAATATGGGCAGATGGCAGGATTGAAAATAAATAAAGGTAAAACTATGCTTTTTAGCTAAGAATATGATTAAAAAACAAAGAATTGACAGAGAGATTGAATATCCAGATCACAAACAAAGTAAAATATTTAGGAATATAGCTAACAGCAAGATGCAGAACACTAAAGGAAGATAATTATTATAAACTATAACAACAGATTGTGACAGACCTGAAAAATGGGAAAGTTTATAATTATCTCTAATAGGGAGAATATCTACAATCAAAATGAATATATTTCCAAGAATATTATATTTGTTTCACACAATTCCAATTAAACTAGGAAAATAATATTTTGAGGACTTAAATAAAATAATATTGAAATGGCAGGGAAAGAAGGCAAGAATTAAATTAAAATTATTACAGGATGCTAGAATAAGAGGAGGTTTTGAACTACCCAATTGGGAATTGTACTACCAGATGGTAACACTATGGATTGTTTTGAGAAATACTAGATTGTTAACGTTGGAGGGTCATGATTTACAATTGGGGTGGCATGCATTTTTATGGTATAAGGAAAGTAAAACACATGGGTATTTTAGGAGACATTATGTTTGATATGCATTATTGTCAATATGGAGGGAAATAAGAAAACAATACTATATGAAAATAGAAGTCTGGTTGTCAACTATAGAGGCATTATTCATATCCAATTGTTTTTAAAATGGACCATATAGTTAGATATAGTGAAATATTAAATGAAAAGGATGAACTCAAAACAAAGCAAGAACTAGATGGACAAAAGATAAAGATGAACTGGTACTCATATGCACAAATACATTCTACATATGACAAAGATAGTAAGACAGAAGGGTTTTACAATGAATTTACTGAACTAGATAAAATCTTAATAGGTACTGATGAGAGGATGATTAAAAAATTATATGATTATTTACTTGGAGTGAAATTAGAAAAACAAGTTAAAGAAACAATGATTGCTTGGGGGAGGGGAAATTTTGGATAAGGGATAGATTTAGAAAATTGGCAGAAACTATGGTCTCGAAACTATAAATTGACAATGTTGACAGCATATAAAGAGAATTTGTATAACATGTTTTACCAGTGGCATCTACACCCAGCAAGAATAGCAAGGATGTTCAAGGATAAATCAACGAAATGTGGAAATGTCATCAGATACCTGGATTATACTACTATATGTGATAGACGTGTGTGGAAGCCAAAAGATACTGGACTAAAATTCATACATAGCTGGAAAAAATGACAAAATAGCATATAGACTTGAAACCAGTTATATTTTTATTGAGTATCTTACCTGAAGGATACAACAGAGAATTGACGTATTTGATTATTAACATTTTAATTGCAGCTAGAATTGTATTTGCTCAAAACTGAAAAAAATTCCAATAGAGGAGGAGGTGATAAAGAAAATAATGGAATGTGCTAAAATGAGTAGATTGATACTGGCAATTAGAGAGCAAGAAGAAAAAGAATATTATAAAATATGGGATTTGTTTTATCAATGGTTAGATAGAAAAATAGGAAAATGAAATATATTACAATATAAATATAATAGTAAATATAAAATAATGGTAATGATATATTTTAATTGATTATTATGGAAGGAATTATAATACAAGTTAGAATTTGTAAAAAAATTGAGATTTGCTCGAAAAGGACAATGTGAATTTGCAATTAAAGTCTAATAATGATGTAATGATAATGTAACATGATATGGAAAGCAGATTAATATAATATGAATATAAATTTAAATCTAAGAGGGAAGACGATAGATATTGTGCACAAGAAATATGTACCAACCGACACACTGTACAACTGACAGAAGGTTTTATTTGTTGTTTTGTGTTTATGTTTGTTTATGTTTGTTGTCAAAAAAAAACTTTTTACAAAAAAGGAAAAAAAGAAAATGAGTTCCAGATTGATCAAATCAAAGTGTACTCCTGGGTGAAAGCTCCTGTTAATAGGAACTATTTATATTCAATTTTCAGCTTTCATCAATAAATGAATACCAGGTTAACATTTTTAGACACATCAACATTTTGCTTTTTGAAAGAATTGAGGTAGCCTGGCTATGATTTGGTGTCAGTTTCTTTCTCTGTATCACTGCATCTTCTACAGAAAAGTAGTTTCCATCAAATTACTGAGTTACATAGGTGCACACACAATCCATCAAGATCTCTATAAATACACTTATGTCTCAATTCATCAAATAGAAAAGAGAGACAATGGCACAGAACATAGTAACAAACTGCAAAATTCTGTTCTGGAATTTATGTTTAATTATCCATGTTAAATGGAGAATATTAAACAAAAATAAACCTGTGAAGCAGGGTGAATCAAAACAACCATGAAAAAGCAAAACTCTAAAAGATAAATCATGTATTAAATGGATTTTGAATTTTGCCTGTGTTTTATAACTAACAGATTATTCCAGCTATGTATCTTAAATTCTGCAGAGATTGTCCTGTGGAATGCACATGGTACCCCATCTCAATTTTAATCCCAGTTCTGATGAGATTTTTAGTCAACTAATTTTGCATTAGGTTGAAAATAATTTAGAGTAAGAGCTTTCAAAATGAAGCATGAAAATTTTAGTTTATCCAAGTCTGCTCTTTCTTTCCAGTGAATTGTATACTCCCAATTCAACAGTTGCTATTATTCATCCTTTTCAAGTACCAGACAATGACAACATAAAATTAA
This sequence comes from Bungarus multicinctus, assembly GCA_023653725.1. Classification (NCBI taxonomy): domain Eukaryota; kingdom Metazoa; phylum Chordata; class Lepidosauria; order Squamata; family Elapidae; genus Bungarus; species Bungarus multicinctus. Next base: position 28,223,000 of record CM042844.1, read on the forward strand.
GAGGTAATTGGTTATAGACCTGGGATTGCTAGCAATCTGCACTTGCTGAGAAAGAGATCAATTTACAAAATCATGAGTCCTCCAGAAATCTTGATTATTATCCCTTAATCCCAACTGAGCATGTTAATGATCCATATATATTAGACTCTATATTGTACTTAAAATGGACAGAATGTCAGATGTGTCATAATTTTCAAATAATTTAGCTGGGAGGTCTGGCAACGGTAGCCTCATCTATGATCAGTAGTTTCAGGAAATAAGGTGTTATTTTTTTTTTAATGTAGCATTAAAGTTGAGTCAAAATAGAAATAAAAATTTATAGCATTTGGCATTTTGGCAGCTTTGTGCTTTTAAAAATAAGTTCCTCGAAAACATTCACTCCCATATAAAAAAAAAAAGCGTAGCAATGAACAGAAAGGGGAAAATGTCTATGGAGATTCTCAATCATCCAGGTCATGGTTGTCCCAAAGGTGCTTTTTTAAAGAGGCAACTGGACTTGTTTTTCTTTGAAGATGTTTCCCTTCTCATCCAAGAAGCTTCTTCAGCATCCACCAGCTGAAGAAGCTTCTTGAATGAGAAGCAAAATGTCTTCAAAGAAAAAACAGAAAGTCCAGCTGCTTCTTGAAAAAGCACCTTTGGGATAAGGGGGAAAAGTTGTTTAAGGAATTTCTGAAATCAAGGAACCTGATTGTCACTGACTTTATTATGAGACTCTATTCTGCATTTCTAAAGAATACATCAGAACTAATCTTGTAACTTTTCAGACTACTATGCTCCAATAACGCTTTTAGATCCTGTAATAATGCATATTTTGAGATGAAAAATATAAACAATTCTGCAAGTTGAAGTCCACACATCTTAAAGTTGCTATGGTTTAAAAATGCAACCATAGAGGTTAAAGAGAGAGATTTCCTGACTCCAATTGATCTCCACCTTGGAATTTTGCCAATTTTGAATAACTCCCTTCTCCAAAGCAATACACAGAAATAAACACCAGATGTCTTGGGTGGAAATTTCCTTTTCAATACCATCTGAAGTTCTTTGCTGTTAGCCATTGATTGTGAGTCAGTGGGAACAAACCATTGTGACTTGCAAAGAAATAACATCAGTGTGTGGGAACGAAAGAGAGGAAGGAAAAGGAAAAAGTCTTTTGGATCTTTGCTGCATCATTTTTTTTTTATGGAAAATTCAGAGCTTCTTGCATTCTTAATATGAATCACTGTCCTTTAGAAAATAAAGCAGGTTTTAAACTTGAGATTTAAAGATCTTAAGAAATGGCAGAGGGAAGACAAAAAAGACCTATAAATAATACTGCTGTGCAGATTATTTCACTTCCCTCCCTACAAAGGCACACTTATTCCATGAAAGTTTTTTTTTTACACATTCTGCTAAACTGAGTTCTGGATTTCGATCGTAAAATTATCAGCCATACTTTGTACCTTTTGATGTGTCTAGCACAGAGACATAGGTTTGATGTGTCTAGCACAGAGACATGATTTAGAGAAAATTCAAAATTAAAGGAAAACTATATCTTTGTTTGTATTGCATCAGTTACATACAGAGATTATCTCAGATTACATATTTTATGTAGTTGGATATGAAGCAGATGGATAGAGCTGTGAGAGAAAAGCTTCCATCCTGTTAGACAGTAGCAGTAAAATAGCCATAATCCTTTCCCTCATCCTTCATAAATACACACAAACTGCAAATTACTTCCAAATTCCCTGGATCAATCTACTGTTGCCTTTTCAACAACAACAACAAAAAAATCAATCCTAACAATGTGGAAGAAAAAATGGAGATGGGCAGACCATTTCTAGCTATGATAATCTGATAAATAAGATCAATTTCTCCTTTATTTTTGCTAGATGAAGAATGTAAGATGAGGCCATTGGTAAATAAAGTCTCCCTTCAAAGGAGACTTAGAAGGGTTGCTAATTTTACTATGGAGATTCTTAATCATCCAGGTCTTGGTTGTCCCAAAGGTACTTTTTTTCAAAAGGCAGCGGGACTTTCTTGTTTTTCCCCATTTGGAAATGGTTTGCTTCTCATCCAAGAAGCTTCTTCATTTCTAACTAATTGATAAAGAATGAAAAGATTTAGATTTTTTTCAGCCATCCAGTCATTAGCACACTGAGGGTTGGTCATTAGGTTCACATTCTGGACAGTGAGGACAACTGGTATCAAAGAGGCTATCTATTATAAAACTGAACAGCCCTCCCTCAACATAGGGCAAGGGATATGACATATCTCATATTTTATAGGGATGCGGTGAACAGCCCTCCCTCAATATAGGGCAAGGGATATGACATATCTCATGTTTTATAGGGATGCGGTGGCTCAGTGGCTAAAATGCTGATCTTGACGATCAGAAAGGTCAGCAGTTAGGCAGTTTGAATCCCTAGTGTTGTGTAATGGAGTGAGCTCCCATTACTTGTCCCAGCTTCTGCCGATCTAGCAGTTTGAAAGCATGTAAAAAAGCAAGTAGAAAAATAGGAACCACTTTGGTGGGAAGGTAACAGCGTTCTGTGCGCCTTCGGCATTTAGTCATGCTGGCCACATGACCACGGAGACATCTTCAGACAGTGCTGGCTCTTCGGCTTTGAAATGGAGATGAGCACTGCCCCCTAGGGTCAAGAATGACTAGCACGTATGTGTGAGGGGAACCTTTAACTTTACCTTTATCTCCTGTTTACAACATAGTCCTTTCAGCAGTCCCAAGAAGTATATGTTTGCATTCTGATTCAGGTGACTCTGAGGCTACAGCTAAACCCCCAAATGGCTTCAACGACTCTCAGAGTACTAACAACCTGATGACTGCAAAGAATAAAAACCATTCAATTCCCTATAAATTAGTTACAACTGTAGAAGCTTCTTGTTTGAGAAGTAAACTGTTTCAAAGGAAAAAAATCAAGAAAGTGCAGTTGACTTTTGAAAAAAGCATCTGTGGGACTACTATTTGAACTCTAAAACAACCTTTATCAATTTAGGTGCTTTTCAAATATGTAGATTTCAACTCCTAGGATTTCTACAATGAATAACAACTCCAATGAGTGGGTGAGAATAACCGCTGTTAAAAATTGGTGATCAGCATTCAACAGTCTTTCCTAACTTGATGCCCTTCAAATATGGAAGGAACTTTTCTGGCTCGAAATTCTGAAATCTAACACTTTTGAAGATGACCAGATAGGGAAGTCTGGTGAAGAAAAATGTTAAAAGAAATGAATGGAGAGATTCACGACTATTTGGGTATACAGTACCTCTTCCCAGATTTAGATTTGAAATATAAATTGGATAAGGCTCAATTTTACTTAAAGCTGTAAAGAAGAACTTAGCTGCCAGCTGAACAGAAAAAAAAGATCAGAGTTTTGTAGCAAAAATGCTGAGCATGGAAAATTCTGTGTTCAGATTTTTGTCTCTTCAGTCAAAAGGATGATGTGGGAGATTATAAGAAAGAGTGCTATAGGAGATCTTGAAGACTTTTTGTTAACTTAAGATGATATTAGAATGGATAAGCACAAAATTTGACCTGGTATAATGTAGCTTCCCATTATTCTATGAACAACTACAAGAGTGAAAATGAATAAATGCAGGCACCATTTTATCAAAAAGAAATGAAATAAGTGCCCACAGGACAAATTTTGTTTGCCATAAGTGCAACATTATTTCATATTAAGTATAACATGCTAGACACTGCTTTTATGGGCAAAATAACAACACATGATATGTACAATGAAAGCTGAAATAAAGAATGGAAGAAGATGAAAAAAATGACTACAATAAATCTCCATAATGGACAAGATATAAGAGATATAACCTTCTCCACCAGTCACATGAATCTGGTGCTTGTTCCTTCACACTGAAGAAAAGTCAGTTACATGTCAGTCAAGGGAAGCATATTTGGTAACATTGAAACAAATTTTTAATTCAAACCCAGGTTGATAGTTGTTTTAGGGAGGAAAATATAGCTTAATTAAAACAAATATGCTTAGCACTTCAGGAGATACAAATCTCCACAGGGAATCTTTCCTGTATGCCTAGAACAAACATACAGTACTTTTCATATGCCTTCCTACCCTATTTAGCTTTGTTGCTGAAGATTTCTGAAGTACAGAAATAATTATACTCATTATGCCTGAAGTATAATTATTTTAAGCATATTTTAATCCAGGAAACTGAAAAATTCGGTCCTTTTGACTGAAATTGCAAGCTAAAAGTAGCAAGGTTTGGTCAATCTAAATTCAAAATGCTTTACTAAGGCAGAGCAATAAATCCTCTGATTTTTTTTTAACAGATCTTGTTTTAGTTGACATCTATTTGTTGCAATCCTGATCTAGTGAGCTTCTGAAATACTATTTAATATTATTTATTATTAATTTATTTCAACATTGTCTACTCGTCCAATTCTAAACTGGGCATGGAAATAATGTATAGCATAAAATCATCAATTATTTCAATATTAAAACATGCTTAAATTTAGCAAAATTAATTTTTTAAAAATCCACTGGGGCTTCTGCACAAGTAGCTTGCGGGGAAAAATGATACACATTTCCATTGTTTTTATGAAAATGGCAAGAATGAGGGCTATCTAAAACTCAAGGCAAAGCTTATTCCGAAGGACAGGAGTTACACACCAGACCATTTTAAGACTTTTGCCTGCTGGCATTAAAAAAAGAGACTATCTGCAAGACTGCCTCCTGGGCTGGGTGAACACGGCATGCAAATTCTATGTGGAGAAGACAGTCCCAATGCTAAACTGGACCTGAACCCTATATGGGTTTATAGGTTAATATCAGCACTTTGAACTGTACCCAACACTTAAAAGCAGCCAATGCAGCATCAGCAACAAAGCTGCAAACTGACAATTCGAGTATATCAATATGAGAGCTACTACATTCTGGACTAACTTCAGTTTCTAGTAGTCTTCAGAGACAACCCCTAGTGGAGAGCATTGCAGTAGTACAATCAACAGACAATACAGCCGTGAGTTAATATAGACTTGTCTAGAAAATTTGATAGAACAACCAGAAGGAAGATTGACTAACCCTTCCTATCCCAATAGGGTGCAACCACTTTATCCAGTGCTGCCAGATGACAATCTTCTGATGAAATAAGAAGATATACTAATATTGTGTTACTCTTATCAGTGGGTCTAAATATGACCTTATACCTGTGTCCAGCCACATTAATACTTTCCTTTCCACCACTGATACTGCAAATAACATTTCTGATCCTTTATTTCCTATAGTTTCTTGGTAAATCAAGGAGAACCTTGGAGAGAGAGAGAGAGCACTATAGCAATCATGTCCAATGCCCTCAGCTTCCAAGGGTCAACATATTCTGGAGAGTTTCCTAACTATTGTTGAAAAAAAAACTTCAGGAGCTTACTGGAATCTAAGAAGACCCAGCTTTACATTTTTTGTTAAATCAATGTAACCCACAAAGTGGATAACCTCTAAGGTTCTTCCCAACTTTGTAATTTTATGAACAAACTGTTGGTGGGATGTTTTACCAGGAAAAAAAAATAAGCCAATTAACACTTTTCAAGTCATAGTAGAGGTTAATTTACTGGAATTCCATTCCATAGAAATCGCTGATAATTTTTCTTTACATCCTAAGAGTTGTTGAACCAATCCAGTGGAAGAAAAATAAATAAATAAATAAATAAATAAATAAATAAATCATATACAGTAGATTCAAATCTGCTTTAAAATTAACATAACTAATAATTTAGTCCTGCATTTTAACCAAAAAAAGTGAAATACATAGAGCCCTGAAATACCTTTGCTGATTTAGAATACATCTGGATGACCTGCATCTTTGTGGTATATAGGAAATGGGTAAATATTTTAAGGCATGAAGTAATTCATTACTCTGAAGAGTTTTTAAAGAACAATTTCTGTAAAGTTCACAGCTTTATGTTATGAAGCTTGGTGATGTTTTAAGATATTTGTCTCTCTGATAAGAACCCATAATGCTACTTTCAAGAATAACGAGATTGTCTGCATTGTTTTGGATAAATCCCATGGTAGAAGGCCTCTGAATGTGCTCAGTAAGCAGTACATTTTTATATATCTCAAATTTCAGTATGCTTGAAAGTTATTGCTTGAAAATATGGCTTCTCTGAGAACATAATGTTCCCGAGGGAACTTTCAGTGTGCCTGATATTACCCATGAAAGCAACTCTTAGCTAAGAAAATGTGTTTCTGTTTTTAACAGCAGCATGCTTCTACTTATTTAGGGTGTACAAAGTCATAAGGAACATGTATTCTGACTGTTCTGATCAATGATGTGAGAAATACACACTTTTAATTGATTACATTGAATTTTACCTTATTTGGTTATTTCCAAAATTGGAAATGTGCTAAAAGAGCCACAAGGGATGCAGAGAGTAAATTCTGAGTATTGAAAAATATATCAGAAATACCATTCTTAGAGAGTTTAATTAGAAGAATGATTATAGTAAACTATTTAAACAGCACATCCATTTTCATATCCTTATGATTTAGTAGTATTATTCAGACAATTGTGGCAAATCTAGCACAGCTAGATAAGGCTCTAGTTCAGGGAGTCATCTGGAAATTGATCTAACCGTATCAACTTAACAAACCAGAAAACAAATTTAACTTTTGAATCAGATACCTCCAAATCAATTTAAATGAACAATACACATCTAGATATGCACAGCCCTAATATCTAGTTTTTCTCCTGAGCATGGGCTAGTAGCAGTCTCTGACATAAAATATCCTACTTTCCAGAATAATAATTGCTTCTGTCTATTAAGTTGTAAAAAACAATAGTATTCATGTCTCGGTATTCATGGCACTGTATTTCAAATCAGAATATAAACCGAAATGTAAAGTACTGACCTTTAAGTTAATACCTTTATGTTTTAACTTTCCTTTAACATTTGAGTTCTTGGACAGAACTTAGAATGCAAAACAAATGAACTAGTAATAGACAGTGATGTACAATATCTATTTCTCACTTTTAATTCTTTCCTTTCACTGTCTAATATCTGCCGCCAATCAATCTCTCTTAAGTTACTATCTGTTACTATTTTTAGAGAAAAGTTCAGATATTATAAGCTCAGAGTGCCTCATTTTAATTGTTCACTATCTTATTCAAGAACTAAGGAAAAATTTAGATTTCATAATTCAAGATTTCTTGAGTGTTGATTACATGTGCAAAATGTTCAAGAGCTAGGTTAAAGGAAGTTTATTTACATAAATAAATAAAGAATTGAATTGTTCTTTAAAAAGCACAACACTTTAAATGTAATAAGGATTCTGTAACTTTGCAGGAGTCCTTGATCATTTAAATGGAACGTTTATTAACAAATCCCGTGTTTTCCTTACATTGGTATCTGCAATGAGATACTGTGGGAAATAACAAAATGGGCATTGTGTGAAGCTTCAGTACAAATGCCTTCCTTAATTTTTTTACATTGCAAGTCACATTGCAATCTAAGTACGAAGGAGCAAAGTTTGCAGCCTGAGTAGATAGTGACAGTTCAACCCTGAGCTACAAATATTCTTTTATTTGTAATATTTTGTTTGTTTGGCATCGTTGTGGTTAAGAAAGGATATCTACATCTCCTGTGAAAAATAAAACCTATTTATATATGAATCTTTGCAGGCAATTCAGCACAGCTTTGAGAAAAACTTGCAATTTTCACTTATCAAATAATACAATGGAGGAATCATTGGAGGAAATTAATATGTTAATGATTAAAAAATTACATTTAAATTTTATTAGGTAATCTTCTAGACCATTGAAGATAGATTAAAATATATTGATTCTTCTTTTTAACAATGACTATAAGTAGTCCTTGACTTACAATCATAAATGGGTCAAGAATTTCTATTGCTAAGCAAAGTGGTTGTTAAAAGAGTTATGTTTGATTTCATGATTTTTTTTGCCACAGTAATGAAATAAATCACTGTAGTTGTTAAGTGAATCATGCTGTCATTAAGCAAATCTGTATTTACATATTCATGAAATCCTAGTTTGGTTAATGTAATAAGGTATAGTTCATGTATCACTGACCATTACAGTTAAATCAAACACAAACTAATTAGATTACATTATCATGTAAAGTTGTTACCTAAAGAAAATTGTTCTGTTGTCTGGATAGCTCCTTCATATGCAATTGAAATATTTCTTTTAAAGAAATTCTTTCAGAAATTTAACTCTCAGATTGCAGCTGTTTCTCTTTGTTCTACATAGTGAGGGGAATCTTTCTCTGTTCATCTCATGTCATACCTCACTGCATTCTCTAGCAAAAATGCATTTTACTGGCTTCTTGCCACATTAAAGCTTCAAGGACTTTTCATCAAGAGAGAAAGAGGTCCACTCACACAGAGAAAGAACCAAACTCCAATACCCCTTCCCTGCTATCTGTTCCTGCAAGCAGTATTGTTGTCTTCACCTCTCTGACTCTGGAGTTCCAACAGCAAAAGAGAAAAGAAAACTAGACCCGGGGCAGCACAACAGTAAGCAGAATAACTCAAAGGAACCTTTGGATTTTCAAGATCCAAAATCTTCTGATTCTTAAAAATATCCCCAACACATTTCTCAGCATCAATCCATTGCACAGTTCTGTAGGAAAACTTATCTCATGAAGAGATTTATTGAATCTCAGCTCCCAAAGAAGTATTGTAAATCTGGTTCAAGATTAGCATGTTCAGAAAAAGGGAATACAGATGGCTACATTCCCTGTTAATTACGATCTTTCATTTGGAAAGCTATGTTATTTTGACAAAGCATGCACTCTTGTTACTTAAGTGGCTCCTTATGTTTTCTACAGTGTCTTAAGGGATTTTACTTTGAACTTCTTATTAAAATATAATGTAAACAAGTTCTATTTTGTGCATGATAAAAATGTCAGTGCTCTATATAGTTCTCATGCATATCTGAGAAGAGATTTGGAAGGCTCAGTTTTAGTTAATGGCTCCACTATAATTTTTTTCACTTCTTCCCAATGGAAAAAATTAAAATTTAATAATGCAACAAAGTCTTTATTTACTAAAGTAAATTTGAAAAAAATCACAAGTCTTTGTCAATCTCAAGTCCTCTACCAGAGGTCTGGGAGTTTGAGAATTCTTTCTGCACAGTATCTTAGCTGTTCCTAACACTGCAATCTTCTGGTCAAAGAATTCTGGTATTATTCCTGGGAATCTGTTAGAGCCACTCTCTCAAGTTAGGAGTCATAGCTCCTACCACTTCTACCACTACTAGAATCACTTTTGTCTTTACTTTTCAAATTCTCTCCAGATCCTCCTTCAGGCATTGGTTACTCGTCCTCTTTCTTCCTTATGTTACTATCACTGCAACATCTATCACTGACACTATTTTCTGCTCTGTCTACTACCATGATAGTTGATTGACCTGTCTGGATCTGGAAATCTCACAGAATCTTAGCCCTCTTACTTTCCACAACCTTGCTTGGGATCTCCCATCTAGACTTCAGAGGGTGTAGCTCATATTTTATACATAATGCCAGCTGCTTGGCTGTGCAGTTAAGTGTATGCTGTTCCTTCTTGTACGTTAAACCCTGCCACTATCTGTCTCTGAAATCTCTCTGCATAATCTGTACCTTGGGTCCTATCTAGTGTGGTAGAACCCTGCTTTTATTGATCTGGTGCTTAATGCCTGTTAATGTGCTGCTATGACCAGTGCCCCAGTGCTGTATCCTAGTCCATCTCTTTCCAGCTGCAAAGTTAGTCAGAAAACCCAACATAGTTAGTGTCTAAGTAAACTCTTTTTAAAATAGTAGAAAATCAGATAAGGATTGATTCCTTTCTCCCCATAGCAGAGATAACACAAACTCTGAGTAACAGGCTCCCTTCTCCTCTAGAGTATTATAACCCAGTAGCGAAGAATAAGACAGATCTTCTCCCCAACCTTCCAAAGCTTTTGTGCACCAGGGGGGATAATGGAAGTAACTCCTTGAAATAAGCTCCCCCCCTTATCCCCCACAGCTGCACTATTCTGTCTTTCCAATAAGGTCTGCTTTCCGGCAGCAGGATTTCTGGTTTTATGCATTGGCTAAATGACATTGCACCCAAGGTAGAGAGTTCCCAACTATCACTGTGCTGCCATGGGAATCAAATATTTCATGAAAACCAGGACATTTTCAGAAAAGAGTTTCTTCCTTTAAAATACATGGAGGAATAAACTTTATGTGGGAGAAGAACAGAAACTGCCTTAGTTACTGCCTCTTCCATACTTTTAACAGGTTGTGGCTATTTTATGTCCTTGGCTGTGTCCCTAGAGAACTGATGTGGAAGCAGTGAAAGCTAGGTATATATTTTATTTATTTGTAAATAAAAAAGTCACAAAGTGACAATCAATCTTCAATGACCTTCTTACAAAGGAATTTCAACATGGCTGCTAAGTGTGCTGAGACTGAAGAATTTTTCTTATGAAGGAAATTGAGCTATACTTAACAATAATACAGAAGATGATAATCCCCTTAACGATTTAATGTAATAAATCATCTTGATTTTTTTATACCAGATAAAATTTAACACAGGAAAGCCAACATTTTAAGTATAACATTCATATGTTAAACAAGAACTGTTAATGTGACATTCATCTATGTTGCACAGATAATGAAGCTTTATGTTATAACTTATATTACAGTGCTCTGAAGTGGATTTTAACATATAATTTGAGATATAGGGAAATACATTTTAATACCATGGTTTTATAAACAATATTTAGAATAGATTTTTCACATGAGTGACAACTAATTTCGAATGATAAGAGAAATATATGCACACAGATAATTAAATGTGAATCCATATATCCTAAAGCTTTGGATTCCACAGAGTCTGTCATGCTGTTGCTGCATTAACTTTATGTGATACTGCTGCAAGTTTTAAAAAAATTACAGAAATGTATAGTCTCATCATTTTTAAGGAAACATGGTGGACTGCTTACTACCACAGTGTAGCAACTAGCACTACAACAAAACCTAAAGAATTGTGGTTTGACAGAACTGTGAGCATAGAATTTTTTATTGGCCAGGCTATCAAGAACACAATTAATATAGACTAGGATTAAATTCTAAAATCTCCAGTGCAAGTCATAGAAAATTTCCAGAGGATAGCAAGATCTGGCTTAAGGCAGAGAAGAATGAATACAACATGGAATCTAGCAGTGAGGATTCAAGGACTTGAGTAACCACTCAAGAATAATAGCCATTGCCTCCACCCCTGAATTATTGGTGCTCATTAGACCTGATCTGGCTGCAACATATACTGGGCTACTTTGAGTAGATCTTTCTTCCATGGACACTTTTTCCCCTAAAGAAGTAGTTCTTTGCCTCACCTCTCTATCTTCAGAGGTAAGTTCTGCTGCCATCCATGTGGCCTAAGTAGTTACAAATCTGATAGATATCCTTAATTTTCTTCATTAACCAACAACATTTACATTCAAAATAAAATGAAACACATTACATTAAGCCACTAATACTGCATCTTAGAACAGATTCTATGCAGAAAGTCCTCAGCTAATGGTAGCTGTTCTAGCTTGAATTCTTCCAGGTCCTAGTCAATTTGATGCAGAAAAATGAAAAGAATTCTGTGAAATCTCTTGGTGGAGTCATTCTCAGGTAATACTATGTTGTGGGTTTCTGCATATGTTTAGGCCTTTCTGGGAATGTAGAAATATATTAGAACATGGAACAAAATTAGGACAGAGATACAAGTAATGCCTGGTAAGCTAAGCCCTGCTTTTTTAGTCCTAGTTCACTTGTGATAATTTGGTAACTGAAAAAGAAAACACACAGCCTGATTATAAGTAGTCCTCAACTTGTAACCATAATTGAGCCTGGAATTATGGTTGTAAATTGTGCCAGTCTTTAAGGAGATCATTCCATGACTAATCTGATTTTCTGACATTTTTTTCTGAGGCAGTGATTAAGAGAATCATTTAGTCATTAAGCAAATCACTGTGGTCATTGAGTGAACCCATATTCTGCAATGGGCAATTTTTCCTGGAAATTGGAAGGTTTTCAGCAAAAAATCTTGGTCACATGACAGTGGGATGGTGCAAATGGCAGTAAATGTGTCCAATTTCTGACCATCCAAAATACAATCATGTGATGGTATTGTGTATGTGAAGCAAGCAGAACTTTGAATCTGCATCATAAGTACCATTTTTGGCTTAATCTTAACTTCAAAAGGTCTACCTATATATTTTTCCTCTTTTTTGGCCACCACAGATCTGGCTGCAAAGCTACTGAGATTATTAAATGGAAGCACATTTATATACTGACAGATACACATGCATTTGCACATGTACACATAGAATAGCTCCACTTCTTTGAACCCCAGTGATCATCTGGAGATTTGCTACTGAAATCTTGTTCCACTTGAGTTCTTTAGAAGTACCAACTAATTAGAAAAATGTCTATAGCATATAATACACAGCATGACATTTTGTCCTACTAGAAATAAACACAGATGACCTCTTATGAAGTATAATGAAGTACAGACATTAAAATCATGCTTAAGTTTTGTGAAAAAAAAATTTTTTTTATAAATAACTCAAAGTGTTGAACATATTAGTCCTTTGTCCATCTGCAGTATTGTCTTCACAATAATTGTGTGGGCTGAAAGAGAAGAACTATTTGTCATGCCTAATGTGGAACTAGAACTCAAAATATAAACAAAATTAGAATTTCATTTGCATTATAAAATTTAAATAGTAATACAAACGGAAAGGAAAACCTGTATAACTTAGGTAATATTGTTCTGATTAAATGAATATTTACCTAAATTATATCCAGCCTGCCTTTTGCAAGGACATTGTTTCCTTCACAAAAACAGACACAATAAGATTTTCATCAGTAATTCATTATGTAAATTTTAATTCCAGCAGCAAGGCCAGCTTGCGTATTAATTGCAATGTACACACATGGATTTCCTTGGACAGTGAGGCAAGGGAGAAGAATAGTGTATAAGAGGCAATTATTTTGAATGCAAAATATTATTCAAAATAATTTATTTCCAAGGCTTTTTCAAGAAAGAAAAATGCGTTGTTACATGCAATTTGTAGACAACTGATCCTCAGATTCTAGAATTTTTATAACTAGCATTTGAATTAACATGTAATTCAGAAAGACAAAGTTAACTGGTATACATGGAACAAAAAGCTAAAGAAAACTCTAGACCATTGTTGCCATCCTGTGATTATCTGGATATTTGCAGCACAAATCCACATAAATGGAATTGTTAATATATTCTATTTCCCACTTGCTTTTGCACAGGAGTATTCAATAATTCATGTATAGACTGTTCTTAGGAGTATTATGTCTACCTGCAGGTTCTTTCAGAAGAAGGCAGTGTGAATAGCCAAATTCCAAGCTGTGATTCTCATTATTATGGTGAGTAGTTACAGTACCATGTACAAAAACATATTCTTTCTTCTATATGCCTCCATATACTAACAGTCACTTTATTGTCTTTAGTCCATTAGCTGGGCACAAATATTATTCTCTATCTCATCTTGGAGTTGGGAAGTAGCCAATTTTTCCACAAAAGAGGTTGTGAAATTCCTATTAACCATAGTTTGACTAATAATCAATGGCTAACAAGTCTATAAATGACAAGCAGCAAATGAAATTAGCAAAGCAATATTTGACTTGAACCTTTGGCCAACTTCATGAGCATCTCAGAGGCAACTTCCCCAATGAAATGGCTGAAACTTAGGACAAGACACGCTGTGGCACTGTCAGCATTTGTTTATCATTTGGCTTTTCTTTCAAGCATTAAGCTTTCATTTGTTTGGCACACTAAGTCTGCCACCTTTCCCCTCATGGGACTTGCAAACAACCCAGATGATGGTTCAATCACAGCTTATACATTTCATCTACAGACAAGCAAACTAATCCATTATCTTCAAATCTCCTCCCAAGATATCAGAAACAAGAGCTATGAAGACAACATCGTTAGTAAAGTAAAATACAAGCTATTTTATCTTCTCATTGTATGGTTTTCCAGGCTCTCAAGATACTATTCATTATGCAAAAACAAAAAGTAGGTCTCGTTACATTGCACCCATCCTTTTACCAAGGAAACCTGTCAGATCTAATAGAAAATTAGACTCCCATCAGCTGATTTTGTAATTGGATGCAATGCATGCATTTTATTTTCTTGCTTAAGCCTCATAGACTGCCAATCTGATAGCTCAGAGATGTGCAGATTGCAGTCTTTTCCCATTAGATTCATAATCTCTAAACACTTGTAATGATGTTGCTTGGACAGATATTGTCACCTCCTCACTAGAACATGATGTTCTTGCCAGGTACTCCAAAGGATACCACAATTTGACAACTGCCAAGTGTCATCAAATTTATTGACTGCATTTACACAAGCAACAAACAATTTACTTGGGAATTTATTTGCAAGACTAGGGTAAAATCTCTTAAAGAGGAAGCTTGTTTTTTTTTTTTCCTGATTGCTTTTAAGAGCCCTACTAATGATAGAAGACCATCTCTGCGGTGCATAAACTAACAGTGTGAATTGTTCCTTAAAAAAATAGTGCTCATCTTGGATTTGGAAAAGTCCTGCTTCAGTCAGATCAGTCCAGCAACATACAGAATCAGATTCTGTCTGATTCTATTCCATTATTTCTCCAAGAATATTGTTGCAGATTGTGAGAAAGAAGACTTTCAAAACCAACTTAAAGAATAAATAATATGTATGTTTGTTTATGTAATATTTATAGCTCACGTCTCTGATGCATTTTTCCCAGTCAAGATGGATAGCCAGAATTAAAAAAATGTATGACAAAACTATATAATAGAGAATGCAAAAATGCAACACGTATTTATTAATTGCAAGAATTATTTATTTATTTATTTATTTATTTATTTATTTTATTTTATTTATTTATTTACTTATTTATAAACTTTATTGGTCACCCATCTTATTATATTTATAAGAATATCTTATAAAAATTATACTACCAATGAAACAAATGCTTTCCTATATAGGAAGGCCAACTAATTGGTAAAAGAACATGGATTGGAACTCAAGGGTTGTCTACTTCAAGTCCCTAAAGTGTTAAATCAATGTTTGTCAACCTTGAAGATTTTAAGATGTGTGAACTACTTGCTTAACTGGGGGATTCTGGGAGTTAAAGTTCAGAGATCTTAAAGTTGTAAAGGTTGAGAAACAGTGTATTAAATCATATTGACTGTTCCATCAGTTCTTTTCATTTGTGGTTGGGAATATATTACTTCATGAGATTACCTGTTTCACAATTGACAATTCTTAGCACTGGGAAATTATTTTTAATATCCAACCTGAACCTATTTCCCTGAAGTATCAACTTATCGTTTCTATAGGGGTACTAATGAACAACAATGTTTTCTCTCTCCCTTTTTCTCTTGACAACCATTTAGATGTGTATTTATGTATTGTTTTTTCATACTACTATTAACAATATCATGAAACATACCCATGAATAACATCAAACTATATATGCAATTTGTATCTTTAATTTTTAAAAAATCTGTTAAAGACCTAAAAATTATAACATCAAACTATATATAGGCTTAAGATACAGAAGGACCTTGACAGACTTGAACATTGGGCACTCACTATCTAACAAAATGAAATTCAATGGTGAGAAAAGTAAGGTTCTACATTTAGGCAAGAAAAAATCAAATGCACAGATACAGTATATGTGGTACCTTGCTCAATAGTAATAACTGTGAGAGGCATCTCGGAGTCCTACTGGACAACTATTTAAATATGAGCCAGTGGTGTGCAGCAGCCACCAAAAATGCCAATACAGTTCTAGACTGCATAAACAGAGGAACAGAATCAAGATCATTAATGTTGAGACTCTAGAAAGAGTGCAGAGAAGAGCAACAAAGATGTTTAGGGGACTGGAAGCTAAAACATATGAAGAACGGTTGCAGGAACTGGGTATATTTAGTCTAATGAAAAGAAAGACTAGAGGGGACATGATAGCAGTGTTCCAATATCTCAGGGGCTGCCACAAAGAAGAGGGAGTCAAGCTATTCTCCAAAGTACCCGAGGGCAGGAAAAGAAGCAAGGGGTGGAAACTAATCAAGGACAGAAGCAACTTTGAACTAAGGAGACATTTCCTGGCAGTTAGAACAATTATTCAATGGAACAACTTGCCTCCAGAAGTTGTGAATGTTCCAACACTGAAAGTTTTAAAAAAGATATTGGATAACCATTTGTCTGAAGTGGTGTAGGGTTTCCTGCCTAGGCAGGGGGTTGGACTAGAAGACCTCTAAGGTCCCTTCCAACTCTGTTATTCTATTCTATATGTGTAATGCAACTGTGGTGGAATATAGTCTGGATTCCCAGGTGGGAGACAGTGCTTTCCAAGGAGCAAGAGACAGTGAAGTTTAGATAGTTTGTATGAAAAAAAAAAAGATTTAAGATCTTTACAATTATGAAAGAACAATTCACTTTACAATTATAGGATAAATCAGTCTGTACATCCTACACATTTTAAACTATTGCCAAGTATAGAAGGATTTTGGTTTAAATCATATTTTAAATCACAGTCTAATAAGCATAAAGACAAAATAGCTTCTAATTTTGCAGTCAGCTGGGGTTTGCATTTCCTACTTTATTACCCAAGGATATAATAACATCCATAATCATTACTGTTATAGAGCTGAGTTAAAAAAAAAACAGTTTTTTTCAGAAAAAAATGAATTAAATTCCATCAGTGGTCCAGACTGTAAGAATATGGGGGAATACAGTACTCATGACTTTTATGAGAAATAATGTGATGTATTGGAATAAATAATAAACCCTTTCATCTAGAGCATTACTTGTTTTTATTGATCCCAAAATTGTTTTGTTGACTCCAAAATTGATGAAGCCAAATGTTTTGAACTTTTTATATATTTGGGTAACTAAGGGAAAATTAGGTGCCTTGAGATTCTTATTCTATTATTTGTTATTATCTATTTATATTACATATTTTATATAAAACTCTTCAACAATTCCCTCTAATATGTCCTAGATTCACTCACTTTTGCAGTGTAATCCATAATATGTTATGCAAAGTCTGGTGAAGCCTTTTACTCTGTAAGCATGCCGTATAAATATATTAAATAGATCTGGGAGTGAAATCCTTGGTTTACAAGTGTTTCTTTCTCTCTTAAAATTGAGGTGGACAACCTCTAGTCCCAGGAGCCCATTATATATGTAAGCTTTGGATATTTTTAAACAATAGCATGTCTATTTTAAGGTCTACAGAACAAGTCTAATCTATTTTCTATTTCAAAATAATAGGAAACTGCTAATAAGCATCATCATGGGAGATCTGAGGATTTAAAAGAGGAGATTCGATAGATTTAGGCTCAGTGGCATAAGGACAGTACAGAAATGTAACCAAACTTTAGAATCATCATTGCCATTGCTATTAATTAGTTAGGAATTGAAGTCCACACAATGTAAACTTGATAAAGTTGAGAAACATCTCTATATAGACTAGCTTACTATTGTCATTTCCTTGCTATTTATTTCTGAGAGAACTGAAATAATGCTTCTTTTAACACCTTTGCAAAATTAAAACACCTTTATGGAATTAAAACAAAATCCATCACTTGTGATAGGCATTTAAATATTTCAGCCTATCAAATTTTCCTTTCCTTTTCCATATCCTTCCTTAGAGAATATGAAAAATCATTATCACTTTGTTAATATGAAACATTTTCTAGGATTAATGCATTTTTATATATTTTCAAATTAAAATAGAATTCTTTTGAGAGGGGTAGCTCTTAGTGAGACCTAAAGGCTTCAGTATGAAATCCATTCATTAGTGGTTCAAAAGAAATAAGAGTATCACTACATTTCAGCAAAAATGTTTGATGGCATAGTCAGTCATATAGTTAAATATACTTCACTTGGTCAGTTGTATTGTGAGAAAACTCTAATGCAGCCAAATGATCTTGAGTAAGAGCAGCTGAAAAAGTAAGCTTCTTCATGGTAGAACACACCTGCCAGTTACTGATCAGGTTCAGTGGCTAGGTCATGCTTATTGCTGTTTACCAATCCTGAAGAAGAAGCTAGTGATGTCAGGCAATTTTAATTATAGATACATATCAATCTAATATGAAACCTGGCGCAAAGCATAAGCTATTTTCAAAGACAACGATTTTCTCCTTCTCCCAGTAAAGTTTGGAGAGGGCTTTTCAACACTTTGGAGAAAAATATTTTCCTGCTCTGCCTGGTCTTTATATATTCACACATATGCTCTATCATGTATGCTCTATCATCTTCCACCATAGCTGAAGCAGCAAATGAGTTTTCTGATCTTCATCCTCTATTTGAATAAAAAGAAATGGAACCTATTTGTATGCAATGATGTGATTTGAAAAGGGATGAACAGGCTGTGCACATCACCATACAGATGAAGACCTTATCATCTGCTTTGTTAAACCAGAAAAACATTTGTCAACAGTTTAATGCTTCCTTGTGTGGTCAGGCATTACCTTGAAATCTACACAAATATAACAATTGGAGAAAACAAAAGCTGCTTCTGAATCTATTTCTGTCCTTAAATTTCTTGGTGAACTTCCTGTAACCTTTGGGAAGTGTGACTATTTATACTCCTTCAATCTGGTTCTGTACATAGTGTACCAATTCTGTTGAATTTGAATCCAATTCTTGAAGCACCCAGTTGTAGGTCTGGGTTAGAGTGGAAATAAAATCAGACTAATCAGGGGTTTTGAAAGAACTGTTAGTGGAGTTTTGATGAGATCATTCATCTGGCAAACATACCTAGATTTTCCCATCTTTGATTATTTTTGGCTTGTGTGTCCTTGTGTGTGAATTGATAATACAGTGCTTACAAACACCAGAATTTCTACAACCTCCCCAGATAGGTGATGTGATCCCTAAACTTACCCAACATTACCTTTAGAAATTATTTACCTATTTTAAATGGCTGGAAGGTTGAGTATGTGAATTTCAGAAGTCTAGATAGATGATAGTTAGCTGCAGACAAATTACAATGAGTTGGTTGTGAAGTAACTGCTAGTTAGATCCTCTTAATGTGCACCATGGCGATACACTGTTCTTATGTAATATTTTTTTTTATCAATTTGAGTGATAGCTTAAAAGATTAAAAACTATAATAAACACAGGAAAGTTAAAAATAAAAACATTTATTTATTGTTTATTAATCAAATTTGTACAGTGACCGATCTCAATGAAAGCGATTTTGGGCAGTCACAAAAATCATAGTTTGGCCCTTTAAAATTGTGCACAATGATGAGACAAAGGATTCACTTAGAATCTCATCTAAAAGCTTTGAATATTTTCATAGGAAAGTATAAAAGTACAGTTTAGGCTGCAAACATGTACAGCACATTTGGCCTAAAACACTTTTCTCAGTTTAAACTGCATAGTCACTATGAAAAGTTGTCCCAACATATATTTTTAAAAAATGATTTGTATTTTTGGAAGAATATTAGATTCAAACATGTGAGAAATATTGCATTAACCCAATATAAGTCTTCCGATTAATTGTGATAAAAAATACCATAATTAATTCATAATAAGCCCCTTTAAAACAATTAAAGATATTCCATTTTTAGTTTAGGGAAGAGCGGAGTGGGGAAGAGAAAAATTAATTATACATCTGACTATGACCCTAGATAACTTCAGCATTCATTTTTATTTTTGCCTAGCAACAAGACTATGTTAATCGAATGGAATGTTACCACGAGAATTATAGCAATCTGTGAGGTGTTCTGCTTCTCCCTTTCCTTTTTCCTCATTTTTAATCTTCTTGAGCTTCAGGCTTGTAATTCAAATTTATATTTTACCTGAATTAATTGTACTGTAGATGGAGAGGGGAACTGAGAAAAACTATGAAAGGAAACACATGCAGATCTCTGTCCTGGTAGTGGTAATATGGACTGCAAGATCCATAGAAGGAACATTTTTCAGAACCAGATGTGAAGATCATTCAGCAAGGCTAAAATCAGCAAATACCACCAGTAACACTCAGAAATTTAGTAAGCTGACAAGAGAAATGAGAGGTCATAAATATTTTAACATTAGGGAAAAAAAATAAAAATAGTTGAAAGACTATTGAAAATGAAAGATTGTCCTCCATGGAATGCTGAGAAAGAAATGGATTTTTTTTTTGATAGAGCTAATGCATGGCCCCCTATTGATCAAGCAATTAAGCCAATTTTTATGACTGAATGTCATAAGGTCTCATTATTGATATTTCCATATGATTTTTTGTTCCCCCAAGATTAAAAAAAAAAAAGAAATCCTTCCCTTCACCATTTGAATTATAATCTCAGTCTGCTTATTCAAATTCAGCTTTCCAAAACCTCTCTATTTTAACAGAAGCATTAATCCTGGCTGTGTTCAAAAGTAAGATCAGTTATAGAGATACCTAGAGAACATCTGGAGGAAAGCTATGGCCAACCAAGCACAGGTTAGAACCTTTTTTAAGGATTTACCTTGTGGTTATAAGGATGGTGAAGCATAATTATTTTTCTGCCTTTATTGCATCTGCAGATAGCTGAGCAGTGACCCTCTTTCCAGTAATTAGATCTTTCCTGGGTAAGAAGGAGCCAAGGAAGCCCTTGCAGAATCACTGTGAGGAATATTCCTAGCATCTTTCAGATGAAATTGCTTGATTTTGCTTGGTGATGGACTCTGGCTGGGCAGATCCTTTGGAAGGGACAGATATACACCAGAGCCTTGTTTTCTGGGATGAATTTGACCAAGTTGCCTTCAAAGATGTGGATAGGTTCCTTGGGGCAATGATGGACCACCTGTTTCTGGACCATGCCTCTCCTGATCCTCCTAGGAGGTGGCATGTGGTTGGTTCCAAGCCATGTTTAATGGCTTTCTTCAGGATCTGGTGATACCACCAGCTGTCAAAGAGGCAGCGATGCAACACTTTCCTACTCTTAGACATATTCTTGGATTATTAGAAAGTTATCACTCAGTTTTCATTCTTCCTTTTTTTAGGGAAAGTTATTTAGAGGATGGCTGGGACACAGATGCAAAAGGTCCCAGATGAAATGGATTATCTGGAACCTTTTCAGTCTAGGTTCAGACTTCTTGGTCATTGATGTCCTTTGGAGGACTTGCGATAGGAGTACTGCAACCATTCTGGCCTTCCTGCACGTCTCAGTATTTTGATATCATCAATCCTTCTGGACTGGCTTTGAAAGGTTAAGAATAGGAGACACTGTGTCACATTGGTTTCTCCTTCCTCCATGGCCAGTTTCAGCTGAAGTTGAAGTAGAAGTTGAACTTGGGAGGAGAGAGGTCATGAGGATGACTCAGTTTGGGTTTTCACTTCTCCTTTTTAACATCTACATGAAATCCTTGGGAGAAACAATATGGGATCTGGTATAATCTATATCCTGATGATACTCAATTATGTATCTCAACCCTTAGTGGGACAAGTGATACTGATTTACATTGAAATGTAAACTAAATTCAATCATGTTTAATTTCTTGCCTTGTCAAACCTGTGATGTTTTGAAGTATGCATCTCTCAAAGGTCAAATCTGACCCTCAGTTTCCACTCTCCACCAGATTTACTGGCTCTATAAGCCTAGAACCATCCCAAAATCTCATGGCTGTTTCATGAAAAAGAAAAAAGAAATAGGGAACTTCTGTCAGAAAAAAATATAAAAAGATGAAATGATACTTCAAAAAGTCCAAGAATCCTTATGGCATATTAAAAAGTAATGATATTTTTATGGTATAAACTTTCATGAATTACAGTCCACATCATCATATGCATGGAATATTATCCTGAGAGAACAGAATATATACCCATGAGGGAAATATAACATAAACTGGTATAGAAGCCATTTTAATTTTGTATTAAATCCATGCATCTCCAGGGCTCTGCTCAATGAATCCTAAAACTTGCATAAATTATTTACATGGCTATGATGAATACGATTGGTGGCAAATGAAGTTAAATCAAGTTGGATTTGTTCATTCACTCTGTTTATACCTTTATATAGTTACAGTATTAAAAATTAAGTTCTGCTGCGAGATGATTTTGGTCTCAAATACTATTTTTCATTTGGATATAAAATAATTTTGCTAAGTATCAATAATGGTCTAACTAACACTTGTTGGTTCCAAGAATAAAATTTTGTGTTAACAAAATACATACAATCCTAATGTCATATAGGCAGTCTGTGAATTGCTATGAAAAAGAAGCAACTTCTTTGTAAAGTGCATGTGATGTTTTTGCTATGAAAAAAGAATTGTAAGAGATAGCAATAGCAATTAAGCTTATACTGCTCCACAGTGCTTTACAGCACTTTCTGAGCAATTTACAATGTCAGTATATTGTCCTCAACAATCTGGGTCCTCACTCTGCCAATCTTGGAGACAGGGTGGGATTCAATTTTTTTAACAACCGGTTCTGTGGGTGTGGCTTAGTTGGTGCATGTGGCTTGGTGGTCATGTGACTGGGTGGGCATGGCCAACTCAACATCACTCACATCAAGGGGTGCTTCTCTTTGCCTGGCCTCTCATGACAGTGGGGATGCTGAAATGGTCATAAATGTGAAAAATGGTCATAAGTGATTTTTTTCAGTGCTGTTGTAACTTTGAATGGTCATGAAATTAACTGTTGTAAGTCAAGGATTATCTGTACAAAAATACAAAAAGCTTTTTTGCTTGCAAAAAGCTGCCCTAAATACCAATCATTAGATTAAAAATACCTGCAAGCTGGAGTTACAAATCAGGCAGGGTGCCAGAGCACCATGAGGAATTAAAATGGTTAAAATGCAATGATAACTATCAGCAGCCAACTCTTGCTTATAAAGTGAAATCCTTTAGCAGAGAGGTCATTTAAGCTCTCCAGAAGAAGCAATCCTTAGATCCATTTGCACCACTTAATACACCAGCTGGTCTCACTCACCTCACAAGATATCCTAAGGAAATCATCCAGATTTAAGAAAAGATAACATGCCCCTCAGAAAGGCAAAAAGAATCAATGTCAAGCTTGCATCCTGCCTTTTGGAAGTACATCCCAAAAGGACAGTGCCAGATACCACTAAAGCAGTGAAGGAAGACCCCCTCCCCTGATAGAAAAAGAAACCATGAGGCAAGAAAAAATTCAGACACAATACAAATAATTAAATTACAACAATAGCTGTTGCTCGTTGAACCAATTACCAGAACAAATAGATACAGGAACTAGCCAGATTTCTCAAACCAGTTTCTTTTCAGCAACAGAGATTAATCTTTTTCCTTCCAAACAGAGCTGAATAGGGAAAATTATCCAATCAATAAACATAGGATTAAACATCACCAAGCACAGAATTAAACTTCACCAAAACCAGTTTTAGACCAAAACTCAGAAAAGGTATGTAAACTCACGTTTGAATGTCAATCTTTCTAGCTAGCCAAGAGGAAGTATTTCCTCCCAACAGCAGTGTAAAAAGCTTAAAACAACCCTTCCCCTTTAAGAAAGTATTGAGAAAAAAAAACCTCCTTCAGAGACAGTAAGTCTAGGCATACTGCCAAGAATGTAATAAGGGTGGAAAAAAATAAAAGGAAATTTCTTCTAACTACTGGTTTTCCAAACTGCTTAGAAAGTTAACAAGGGGTTCTATAGAACCGGTCAGAACTGGTAGAATCCCACTCCTGCTTGGAGGGATGGAAGGCTGAGTCAACCTTCAGCCAGTCAGGATTGAATTCCAGGCCAAGGGCAGATTTAGCCTGCAATACTGCATTTTAACTGCTGTCCCCTACTATTCCAGATCAGTTAATAAAGTAACTGAACACTATCCCATTGAAAAAAATCAGTTGTGCAATATTATACCTAGTTATTGTATTTGAATCTGTTAGAGTAAAAGAGATCCAATCCATATGGATCTTTGCATTCTGCTTTCAATGCATGTTTTCACCAAACAAAAGTATAATTAAAAATTATAAAATGATTAAAATAATATTAGAACAGCATAACATCTATAACAACCTGCCATAAATTATATAAAAACACAAAATTGATACGATGTCTTAAATCACTACCAACATATAAAGAAATTAGGATTGTATGTTAGTTCTGAAAAATTAAAACAGTACCGTTTTGTAGGTGTTGCATGAAGAAGAAGCCAGTATCTGCAGAAAGGGCAATCAATGCATTTTATAAATGTTTTATTTTATAGCTAGTAATTAATCAAAAGATACCAATGTAAACAATATCTATTATTTGTTCTGCTATATTAATATACAGATATCCACTTTTATCACATGTATGCATTTATTGAGGAAAATTCCTGGGATTGACTTCAATGGTAGCCAATTGGTAAAACTAAGAACATAAAAACCTGGGTACTACATAGAATTTTTATTGATGTTTACAATTATTTTTCTGTCTATACTTTTTTTCTCAGCCATCTTAAAACCAGCATTGTCTTCCTTTTGGGAAACAAAGATATAATTGAAATGGTTTCCCTCCCAAATATTTATGTCACATTAAAAGAATAAGTATGTAACAGTTGGAGAGAATTTTAATAAAACTACAACGTTGGGGAAAATGCCAAATTTTGAACTGGAATTAGGATTAGATGACAGGGAGACAAAATTAAGATAAATGTTCCATTCAGTATAAGTCACTCTCTATTTTCCTGACTTTATGAGTCCTGATGCAAAATGTTACTTTCCTAATGTAGTCTTTCCCACTAGCCATACTGACTCTGCTTCATGGGAGTTGAAGTTCATTCCATTGGATGAGTGAGATACTGATAGTGTCTGATCTAAACATCAAAGTCAACCTGAGGCTAGAGACTTGTCCAGTTGATGTATTCCTGAAGTATTTTATCACACTATTCATATTTACAGCCAATATTTTCAGCACATATAATGGCAATGTTGACTCAGGCTGTTGGAGTTATTATCTTTGGATGTTCAAGCTGGAACAGGTTGCTACTGTTCTCATTATTGAGAATAAAACTGTTCAGTTTTAAATTCCCTACAGATTTAATATAGAATAGAATAAAATAGAATAGGAATAGGAATAAAATAGAATAGAATTCTTTACTGGCCAAGTGTGATTGGACACAAAAAGAATTTGTCTCTGATACATAAGGTCTCAGTGTACATAAAGATATAAGTGATGAATCATAATATAAGTGATAATATAAGTGATGAATATAAGTCAAAAGAACAAAGGACAAACATGTATTAATAAAGAATGTTGTGTTAGAGTGTGGCTTTCCTTTGCTTTTCTCTTGAACAACTAACTTATAAAGTTAATAAAACTTTAACTACTATTCCAACTTCTTAATTTAACTTCATAAAAATGCACACCATGATCCTTATTTCCTCTGCACATTACCTGTCTCTGCTTTTAATTACTTTACCATAATCAAGAAAATTATCTTAAAGAATAATAATTGAGTAGCATAAGAATTACTTCTGCTTTGAGAGATGCCACATTAGCTGATATGTTCGCAGATCACATTCACATGGTGTGAACAATCTTTTTTTGCCCTGAAGACCACAAACAGTGATGTCATAATTAGAACAGGTGGGTGGTGCTGAAATTTGTGATCCAATTATTTGCATCTGCCTTTGCATTTGGAAAACCTCAATGAAGTTATGAGGAAAATGATTACCTTAAGCACTATAGTCATCAGCTAACTCCATGAAAGTATCTCAAATTAAAAAGATATCTGTTTTTTAATGTTTATGTAAGATGAATTGCATCCTAGGGTACTAAAGGTATTATTCAATACTATGTACAAACCTTAGGCATTAACGCTGAGAAGAAATGAAAATAATGATGATGATGATGATGATGAGCTGGATTAGTAAAAGACAGCAAATATCTTTAACTTCAAAAGAAAAAAAAAAGGGGGGGGATATAATTCAGATAGTTCCTTCCATTTCTACAATTCTACCACTCCAAACGTTTGGGGCCACATTGTACATTTAGGCAAGAAAAATAAAAAACACATGTACCTAACTCAATAGCAGTTAACTGCAAGAGGGATTTTGGAGTCCTAGTGGGTAATCACTAAAATATGAGCCAGCAGTGCGCTGCAGCTGCCAAAAAAGTTAAAAGTCTTAGGCTGCATTAGCAGAAAGAGTGAGAAAATCAAGATCACATGAAGTGTTAATACCACTTTATAATGCCTTGGTAAGACCACACTTACAATACTGCATCCAGTTCTGGGCACCACAATGTAAAAAAGATGTTTTCTAGAAGGAAATACAGAGAAGAGCAACAAAAATGATTAGGGGACTGAATAGAATAGAATAGAATAGAAGAGAAGAGAAGAGAACAGAACAGAAGAGAACAGAATAGTATAGAATAGAATAGAATAAAATAGAATACTTTATTGGCAAAGTGTGATTGGACACACAAGGAATTTGTCTTGGTGTAAATACTCTCAGTATACATAAAAGAAAAGATACATTTGTCAAAAGTCGAGAATCATAAGGTAGGACACTTAATATTAGTCATAGGGTATAATAAGCAATCAAATCATATTACGAAACAGTCAATATAAATCATAAGGATACATATGACAAAGTTACAGTCATACAGTCACAAGTGGGAGAGGATGGATGACAAGGAGTGATGAAAAGATTAACAGTAATAGTAGTGCAGACTTTGTAATAGTTGAACAGTGTTGAGGGAATTATGTTTAGCAGAGTGATGGCAATCAGGAAAAAACTGTTCTTGTGTCTAGTTGTTATGGTGTGCAGTTCTTTATAGTGTCATTTTGAAGGAAGGATTTCAAACAGTTTATGTCCGGGATGTGCGGGGTCTGTAAATATTTTCACAGCCCTCTTTTTGACTCGTGCAGTATACAGATCCTCGACTGAAGTCAGATTAGTAGTAATTTTTTTTTTCTGCATCCTAATTTTCATCTGAAGTCTGTGCCTGTCCTGTTGGGTTGCAGAACCAAACCAGACAGGTATAGAAGTGCAGATGATAGACTCAATAATTCCTGTAGAACTGGATCAGCAGCTCCTTGGGATGTTTGTGCTTTCTGAGTTGGCACAGAAAGAACATTCTTTGTTGTGCTTTTTTGATGATATCTTGATGTTAGGTGTCTATTTTAGATCATGTGATATAGTAGAACCTAGAAATTTGAAGGTTGATACTGTGTTGTTTAGTATTGTAAGAGGTGATAGTATGGGAGAGTTTCTTCTAAAGTCTACCATCATTTCTATGGTTTTGAGTGTGTTCAGTTCCAGATTGTTCCAGTTACACCATGAGGCAAGTTGTACAACCTCCTGTCTGTATGTGGATTCATCGTTGTCTTGAATGAGACCAATCACTGTTGTGTCATCAGCAAACTTCAGTATTTTAACAGATGGATCTTTTGAGATGCAGTCATTGGTATATACGGAGAAGAGAAGTGGAGAAAGCACACAGCCTTGGGAGGGGGGGGTGTCCTGTGCTGATGGTACAGATATCAGATGGGAGACTAAAACATATAAAGAACAGTTACTGGAATTGGGTATGTCTAGTTTAATGAGAAGAAGGACTGGGGGTGACATGATAGCAGTGTTCTAATACAGGGGTCCTCAAACTTGGCAACTTTAAGATTTGTGGACTTCAACTCCCAGAATTCTAGGAGCTGAAGTCCACACGTCTTAAAGTTGCTAAGTTTGAGGACCCCTGTTCTAATATCTAAGGAGCTGCTACTAGAAGAGAGGGTCAACTTTATTCTCCAAAGCACCTGAAGACAGGACAAGAAACAATGGATGGAAACTAACCAAGGGGACCTAGAGCTAAGGAGAAAATTCCTAACAGTTAGAGGAATTAATGAATAGAATGACTTGCCTCCAAAACTTATGGATACTACAACACTGGAAGTTTTAAAGGAGAGATTGGACAATGATTTGTCTGAAATGATATAGGGTATTGCTACCTGACCTGGGGATTGGACTAGAAGGCCTCCAAAGTCCTTTCCAACTCTGCTATTCTGTTTTTCCCCCCATTAAAATCTCACCAATGCTGCAAAATTTATTTATTCTATTTATATATCTCCAAATCACTAAAGACTCACTGGTGTGAGTCTTTGCACCTTTTTCATTCCAGGATTGACTCTGGAGTTTGCACATGGCTTTCAAACCACCACATAAGACAAAATCATATATATGCGTTTATACACACAAACAGATTAAAGGAATTCTTTCAGATTCAGCCAAAATTGTCATAACAGAGCTCTAACTAGACAATTACTTTAGATAAATTATCCTCCAATTTAGGAATTCTACTTTACCATGTTTTACATGTTGTCAATCAGAATATAACTTCATTTAGCTAGAAATTCAAACATCAGCCCATTACAGAAGCCTTCATGCAGGGAGAAGCAAAGGCTAACATCTAAAAAAAAGCAATTAAAAAGACACTGTCTAGGACTAGCTAATCCTATCGTGTAAATATTTAGGCAGTAATCGCCACATGATGGAGAACCAAAAAGAAATACAAAGTAGCTATTTGAGATTCAAATTAATAGTTAATTATTCCTTTATTTTTATTTTTTAAGAGACCAATAATTCTGATGGTAGTAGACATCAAAGCTCATTACACAAAAGCATTAGGAGTGGAGGCATAAAGTGATTAATCTTCTTGATTTTATGTTTTGAAGTTTCTATTTTTACCAAATGCATTTAAACTAATCTTCAGAATCCTGATGAGAAGAAATGATTTCTTTTGTTGCATGCATGAGTCACTGAATTCGCAGGCAACTACAGGGGTTAACTAAAAACTTTAATTACACAGAGGAAAATGTATCAATGCATATATGTCTCATATTATTTTAAAGTGAACGTCAGAATTTGGTGACAATAACAATTCATGAAATAATCTGAAAATGATTTTCTGCTTGTCAAAAAACACAAGAGTATATTCACAAAGATAGTTATAGAAAGATGTAGAAGCCATTAGGTGGCAGTATCTTGCTGGCCTTGTCAGGGATTGGAAACTAACTGGAATTGGACCAGTTGGATAGGATTCCTACAGGAAGTGCCATGGCAGGTCACTAGATTGGGAAATAAATAATATAAAAGCCACAATAAACTAGTTCTGTACTGTTGCAATGAAAATTGCATGGTTAGTTCTACAAAATTCTTAAAACCCGTTCATATTACACTTTTTTTTCATTTTATAAATATATTTCTAGAAAAGAAAAAAGGTAGATTAAAAATGCATCCCCAGAAAAGGACCAGAATTGCATTAGCAATAGCAATAGCATTTAGACTTATATACCATTTTGCACTGCTTTAGAGCCCTCTCTGTGCTGTTGTAATTATCCTTTCCTCCGAGTAATCCTTCATGCACGTGCACTTGGCACAAGCTTCTCAGGAACCTCCTCATTATTGCTGCTAGCCCCCATAATCTCTGAAGGCAGCAGTCTACTCTCTGATAGTCCTGGCCCCTCATCAGAGTCATAGCTCTCCTTAGCCATCTGCACCTGCTGCCGGCTAACCACAACAGCCTGGTGATAAAACATTCAGAAGCTAAACAGCAAGCTTGGAGAACAAACCAACATCAATACCAACCTGGATGATGAGAATCTCTACAGATTTTCACTACCAATATATTTTGCATTGCCTCCTTCCAAGGGCTGAGAATGAGTGACTGGCCTAAGGCCACTCAGCTGGCTTTATGCCTAAAGTGAGACTAGAAATCACAATCTCTAGCCTGAAATCTTAGCCACCCCACCAAACTGGATCTCACTGCTAGGAAATTACCCTACATTGTAGCTTAATGCTTGTGAGCCTATTCCTGTACCAGACAAAATAGATGAAGTTCCCCTTTTTAATTTTGAATCAGTTTGGATGGGGACGAAAGGTCATTTACAAACGTAGCCAGGAAGTTTGGGTAGGAGACAAGCCGTACAAATGATATAAAAGAGAAATATGGAAATTCTCCCAAAAATATTCTTTTTTTTTTTTGAAAAAAAATTACATTTAGATTCAGGAACACAACAATCCCAGCATCAGCCAGAAATGCAAGCTGTATTTACTAGTATAATAATATGTTTCTTATGATCAAAACTGCAATGACATACTTTTCTAAAGAAAACAGAAAAATATTTACATAGCAGCATAACTTTAGGAAGATGCTGGCAAAGGAAGATGTAGATGCAACTTCAGAGGTTTCTTCATGGTGTAAAAAATAGCAAGAAATGAGCTGTATTTTGAAGCAAGACTATGGCTTTGTAAGAAGACAGATTAAAGAAACAATTCCAACAGTTAATAATTAACTCACTTTCAGAAATCCCAGATGAATGAATTCTACGTTAAAATGTAGGTTATAAATTATATCAATCAGAAAAGGCAATGCTACATCTGGTCTTGTTACTATTTGCAGGAGACTTGTAATTAATTGCTTTGATATAATTTTAATTAATTTAAAGTTAAAATTGTTTTTTTTTTAAAAAAACTTTTTTGTCTTGGTGCTCCACTTTTTGCAAATGTATTCAAAGATCAAAATGTTGAGTCAGAATATTCATTGCCAAAAATTATCCTTCTTGTGAAAATGTCTTCTGTTCTCCACCTTCATCTTTATTTGTGTCCTGGTCTTGACCAAGGTAAGACTGAAAGCAGCTCAGAAGGAAGGAAAAGATAAAGCAGAAATTGAAGCTCGAATTAAAAATAAAATAACACAGCCAATGTTTTATCTTTGCTGTTAGCTGTAGCTCAATGTTTTTCAAACTTGGCAACTTTAAGATGTATGGAATGCAAAGATGTCTGAACTTTAAATCTCAAAATTCCTCAGCTAGCATGAGTTTTTCTCCATAAATGATCAATTATTTATTTATTTATTATTTATTTATTAATTACATTTATATACCGCCCTTCTCCCTAGGGACTCAGGGCGGTGAACAGCTCGTCTAAAAACCCCACAAATACAAAAGTTAAAAAGTAATTAAATATTTGAATCAGCTGCAGACTAAAATTAGGAAACCCCCCCCCTACCCTTAAAACCCAATTTAAAGTTAAAAATGGAGATCAAATTTAAAATCATTATCTCAGCCCAGGCCGGCCTGCTCAAAGAGCCAGGTCTTCAACGCGCGCCTGAAGGCCCTCAGGTCCGTGCCGGTACGAAGTTCCGGTGGCAGAGTATTCCAGAGGGCGGGGGCACCCACAGAGAAGGCCCTACCCCTTGGCGCCGCCAGACGACACATAGCGGCCGACGGCACCCGGAGCAGACCCTCCCTGTGGGAACGCACCGGCCTGTTGGAGAACGTTGGCAGAATGCGGTCCTGAAGGTAACCTGGTCCCATGCCATGGGTCGCCCTAAAGGTCAAAACTAGAACCTTAAAGCGAACCCGGAGAGCCATCGGCAACCAATGCAGCTCGCGCAGGAGAGGCGTCACATGGGCGCTACGCGACGCCCCCATAATCACCCTCGCGGCTGCATTTTGCACCAACTGGAGTCTCCGGATGCTCCCCGCAGGGAGCCCCATGTAGAGGGCATTACAATAGTCCAGGCGAGAGGTGACAAGGGCCTGAGTGACCGTGCGCAAGGCGTCCCGATCCAGGAAGGGCCGCAACCGGTAGATCCGACGGATCTGATGAAACGCCCCCCTGGAGACGGCCGCGATGTGATGTTCAAGCGACAGCCGTACATCCAGGAGGACTCCCAGGTTGCGAGCCCTCTCTGTGGGGGGCAGAACCTCCCCCCCAATAGCCAGCGAGGGTGTCAGCTGGCTATATCGGGGCGCCGGAAACCACAGCCACTCGGTCTTGGATGGGTTGAGCCGAAGCCTGTTCCCGCCCATCCAGTCCCGCAAGGCCTCCAGGCACCTAGACATAGTCCCCACAGCATCGTTGGGGTGGTCCGGAGTGGAGATGTACAGCTGGGTGTCATCTGCATACAGATGACACCTCACTCCAAGACCACGGATGATCTCGCCCAGCGGCTTCATATAAATGTTGAACAGGAGGGGAGAAAGGACCGACCCCTGAGGCACCCCACAAACCAGGGGCCTAGAGGTGGACCTCTCCCCCCCCGCCAACACGAATTGCGAACGGTCAGAGAGGAAGGAGGAGAACCATCGGAGGACGGTTCCACCAATCCCCAACCCCTCCAACCGTCGCAATAAGATACTATGGTCGATAGTATCAAAAGCCGCCGAGAGATCTAATAGGACCAGGACAGAGGAGAACCCTCTGTCACGAGCCCTCCAGAGATCATCAACCAACGCGACCAATGCCGTCTCAGTGCTATGTCCAGGCCTGAAGCCCGATTGGAACGGATCGAGGTAAGTTGCTTCCTCCAGGTACTGGGGGAGCTGACGTGCCACCACACTCTCAACAACCTTCGCCACGAAGGGAAGGTTGGAGACTGGACGATAGTTGTTTAAAATAGCTGGGTCCAGGGAAGGCTTCTTGAGGAGGGGGCGCACCACCGCCGCCTTCAGGGCGGTAGGGAGCAACCCCTCTCTCAAAGAAGCGTTGACAATCCCCTGGAGCCAGCCTCGTGTCGTCTCCCTGGCGGCCGAAACCAACCAGGAAGGACACGGGTCCAATAAACAGGTGGTGGCATTCAGACCCCCCAGCAACCTGTCCACACCCTCAGCGGTCACAGGATCGAACTCCCCCCAGATAACACTCTCAAGACCTGCCCCGGACACCTCCCCCGGGACCACCCAATTGGAGTCGAGCCCTTCCCGAATCTGAGCGATTTTATCATGCAGAAATCGGGAAAACTCCTCCGCTCTACCCTGCAAGAGGTCATCCCGCGCTCTCGGTTCAAGTAGAGAGCGGGTCACTCTAAACAGGGCGGCAGGCCGATTTTCTGCTGATGCAATAAGGGCGGAGAAATACGAAGATTTCGCCGCCCCTATCGCCACAAGGTAAGTCTTAATATGAGATCTCACCTGTGTTCGGTCAGACTCAGAACGGCTCGCCCTCCAAATGCCCTCAAGACGTCTTTTTCGGCACTTCATCTCCCGTAGCTCCTCCGTATACCACGGAGCCAAATGGGATCTGTGCCGAGTCAGAGGTCGCATAGGCACAACTCGCTCTAGGGCCCCGGCGGCCGACCCCTCCCAGGTGGCCACCAGGTCTCCAGGCGAGCTGAGAGCCAGAGATTCAGGAAATGGCCCAAGCTCCCTCTGGAACCGATCCGGATCCATTAGGCGCCTGGGGCGGAACCATCTAAGTGGCTCCGCCTCCCTGCGGTGGGGGGTAGCGGAACAGAAATCCAGCCTAAGGAGGGAATGATCTGTCCATGACAAGGGCGTAATAACTAAATCCCCCCAATTACAGTCATTCAACCACTGCCCAGAGACAAAAATCAGGTCCAGCATGTGACCTCCCATGTGAGTGGGGGCAGAAACTAACTGGGTCAGGTCCATGGCCGTCATGGAAGCCAAGAACTCCCGGACCAACCCCGAGGTTTCACCGAGCGATGGCAGGTTGAAATCCCCCATGACTAAGAGCCTTGGGGTCTCAACCGCCAGCCCGGCTATTACCTCTAGGAGTCCGGGTAGGGCCGATGAGACGTGGCAGGGAGCCAGGTACGTCAACAAAAGACCCATCTGAACCCCTTGCCCCCACTTCACAAAAAGAGATTCACAGCCAGCCGTCTGAGGGACAGTGGCCTCCCTAGGACAAAGGACTTCCTTTATAAGCACCGCCACCCCACCGCCCCTTCCCTGAGCCCTAGGCTGGTGAAATGCAAGGAAACCTGGTGGGCACATCTCAACCAGAGGGACACCTCCCTCTGGGCCCAACCAGGTTTCGGTGACACCTACCAGGTCCGCGGCCTCCTCCTGAGCCAACTCCCAGATCAGGGGAGCCTTATTAACCACGGACCTGGCATTGCACAACAGCAGCCGGGTATTCAGGGCCTGAGATTCCGGACAACCAGGACTGCAGGATGGGTAGGGAGGGTCGGAGCGCGCTACCGCTTGTAAACATCGGGAGCGCGATCCCCTAACCGGATATGGCCCTCCACCCCTAGCATACCTACCTCTCCCAGTTACCGTGCCGATAAAACTGGCCCCCGGCTGCCCACCCCCTGTCTGCCACCCCGACACGGGGACCCCCGAGGCCCCACAGGCGCGCTCGCCGGCCCGGCTGCCCCCAATTCCATGCGGGCTGTCTCCCCCGCCCGCCCTGGACTTTTCCCCCTTAAAAAATCCCATTAAAAATTTTTCAAGCCCGAATTTACCACGCCCTCCCCGGTTTCCCCGACCCCACCATCGCTCCGGATCCCAGGATCCCTCATTGCGGAAGGTCTTAGAGAGCTTCGAGGGCCACCTAAGGGAGAGGGGGGCATCCCTCAAGGCCCAAAGCTATTTGATCCATATATGTTTGATTTCTTTGTTTGTCTCTATGTGTACCATGCTGATTGTTTTATTATTATATGGTTAAGCAAAACATGGCTTACCAAAGTGATTTTAAAGTGTGCCAAAGTTGAAACATATTAATATAGTTGTAAGATACTATTGAAATCACACACTTTTTTCAAATAGAAAGCACTTCAAAGCAATGGTTTTTTTCATGGCAATAATTTTGCCTTTTTTCTATCCTGCAATTAGAAGGACAGTCCTTATATCTCTGACTTTTCCTATATAGGGAGAATGATGTGTGTATTGCCCTACAAAGCTTCTTCCAGATAAAATACTAATACAACTCTGCACTTCCACTCTATTGAAGTAGTCTGAAAGAGTATGTACAAATGGGCAGGGGAGGTGCCTGCTTTTAGATACATTTTGAAGAGCTTTTAGTGTCTGTAAACTTTGCCAATAAATGTTACTGCTTAATCATTCTCCAAACTCTCAAAAGGCACAAAAC
Organism: Bungarus multicinctus; assembly: GCA_023653725.1. Taxonomy (NCBI): domain Eukaryota; kingdom Metazoa; phylum Chordata; class Lepidosauria; order Squamata; family Elapidae; genus Bungarus; species Bungarus multicinctus. The sequence continues at coordinate 28,257,799 of CM042844.1, forward strand.
AAATTCAAAATTTGATCCAAAAGCGCTTTTCAAAAAGCAACTGGATTTTCTTGGTTTTTTTTTTTTTTTTTGCTTGAAAACGTTTTGCTTCTCATCCAAGAAGCTTCTTCAGTTTTGACTCCAAGAAGCTTCTTGGATGAGAAATGAAATGTTTTCAAAGAAAAAAAAAACCCAATAAAGTCCATTTGCCTTTTGAAAATCACCTTAGGGACAACCATGACCTGGATGATTGAGAATCTCCACAGCCAAATTTTGACCAACTATTTGAAACACACAAAACTGACACCGTAGATGACGTATACTATATTTTCTGGACCACTGTTTACCTGATGTCTAAAAGATCAGTCCTTCAGACAGAATACAAGGGATTGTATCGGAAGCCTTTGAAAACATTATAATAAAATGTTAAAACCTGATCCCTTGTTTATTAAGCATGAGGTTGCAGTAATTCTTTTTGTTTAGGCATCTGATGATAGCAGCTTGTGATATAATGGAAAGTAAGTACATACTGGTGGCATTTGCAGTATGCCACAATTGTGCATGTGTCATCATATTAGTGTCATCAGAGTTTGTTCCTGATACAAACTCTATTGGAATCCTTTCTGGATTAATTATTTTTTATTTCAAATGTTTGATTTCTTTTTTATTTTCATTTTTTGCTACTGTCACTGAATTTGGGGATATTTCCTGGGATGTCTGTTTGGGTTATGTTACCTATTAATTTTTAACCTACATTCTGCCATGGTTATATAATTTTGTTCTTTTATACAATAATGCTTTAAAAGCTTTCTACACTTCTAAAATGAGTTTGTAATAAAAAAAAGTAGCAAAAATTCTTCTGGGAACTTTTTTCTGTAGAATAACACCTTTAGTTAGAAAAATTGCAACTTCACTTTTTCTCCTTACAAAAATGAATTGGTAGCTATTCCTTATCTTAAAAACGATAAGATTCATTAGGTTAAAGACTAACTATCATGTTGAAAGGAATGTAAAGTCTTACTGACTTGTGAGAGTTCATTAGAGTAGAGGTGCTACTCCTTTGAAAAATAACAAGCGGGTTAGATTAACCTAACATATCACAATCTGGAGCACCATTAGAAGTGTTAAAACTACAACTCTCAGAATGTCCAGAGTTGTTGTATCGCTATATGGAAGGAATAGATCCAGGAAACAAAGCCAATTTAGTATAGCAATTAAGATTAGAAACTGGCTAGAGCCAGTTTGCTTTAGTGGTTAAAGTATCAGGCTAGTAAGTTGGTACAAAACCAGCTGGGTGACCTTTGACCTGTCATTTCTGTCAGCCCTAGGATGGAAGCAATGGCACACCACTTGTGAAATCTTGCCAAGAAAACTGTAGGGACTTGTATACACAAACTTGTGTACACAAACATTGAATCAAAGGAGTATATTCAGAGCTGAATGAGTATTGAGTTAAGAGGACAAAATCATAGCTACAGTATATTCCAACATTTACATCAGAACCTGAAGCATAAGGTAAAAAAATAAATAAACCATCTCCATTTCACTGAAAATAGAGTCAGCCATGTTGGAAGTAACAGTAGAACAGCACCTCCCCCTTGTACAAAGATAGCAACAGCACTTAGATTTATATACTACTTCACAGTGCTTTACAGCCCTCTCTAAGTGGTTACAGAGTTAACATGACTTTTACTGAACTTGGAAGGATGGAAGGTTGAGTCAACCTGCAGTCACTAAGGATTGAACTTTTGACAGTGGGAAAAATTAGCCTATAATATGGCTCAAAGATGGACTAATTTAGGAAGTACGATAGCTCTGTCCTCCAAGAAAATCACACTTAGAGCTACCAGTACAATACCCCCTCAGTAGGGACATTTATATTAGATATGTACGTGTGTGCAAGTGAATCAATATGGTGATCTGGACACAACCATACCTTCATCCTTTTTATATGTGTTGCAACATATGTTAACATAGGTAGCACTTCAGTCATATGGTGGCAGCTGCTCTTGTCTTTTCTGATTCCCATCACACCACCTTAGACGTCCTGATCTCCATCATCTTTTACCAGAGCCAAATGCTATACTCGGCTAAATGCTAAATTCAGCCCTGATCTTCTGGCATCTCTACCCCAAAATCTGAATTCTTAGGGGTTGCATAATAACAGCTTTACCAGATTCAGAAATCTCTGTCATTGCTGAGTCTGATAAAGCTGCTGTCATTCAGATCTTGAGGATCAGAACTGCTTTCGTGCATTGCTAAGACTGAGGGAACAACTACTGAATACATAGTCCCACCTTCTCATACTAGTTGAAATATTCTGTTGTAGATGAATGTTGTATAGTTTAAGAATTACCTATAGTCTACTGATGACTATTCTATTCTCAAGACTCTGACTCTTTTGAACGGGAGGTTCCAGAAATTCCTGGCATGGTCTTCCTATGAAAGAGGTGGTTCACTGTTTAACAATGACTCTAAAAACATATGCATAGGTATTACTTATTTTTATCACAGAAGTTAAGAGATGTTTCATGCACAGTATATATGGCAAAGCAAAATTTCAAGGTGATGGACATGAACTAAATATTCTTAAACTATTTCTGCAATGTGTAGCAGTTATTTCTCACACTCTTGACAACTTCTTTAGCAGCTCTCTTGCTTTCATTAATTCAATGAGGCACCTTGGATTATGTTCTGAAAATAGATTCAGCTGCTGTCACTATGGTATACCAAAGCCAAACCTCAAACCACAGGCAACATTTGAACTGCACCAACAATTTCTATTTCCATGCTTATAATAAAGACTATGGAGAGTGTGGTGAATCTCGTGGTGTGCTTGTTTTTAAAATTCATCTATAGCAATCCTAGTAAATAATGATACAGAACTTTATTTACATAATATGTCACAAATTGTTGATCAGGAAGGTCAGCTGTTTGGCGGTTCAAATCCCTAGCACCATGTAACAGAGTGAGCTCCCGTTACTTGTCCCAGCTTCTGCCAACCTAGAAAATTTGAAAGCATGTAAAAATTCAAGTAGAAAAATAGGGACCCCTTTGGTGGGAAGGTAACAGAATTCCATGTGCCTTTGGCATTTAGTCATGCCAGCCACATGACCACAGAGACATCTTCGGACAGTGCTGGCTCTTTGGCTTTGAAATGGAGATGAGCACCACCCCCTAGAGCCTGAAATGACTAGCACATATGTGTGAGGGGAACCTTTACCTTTTACTCCAAATAATTTAGACTAGTAAACTTACCAAATGCATGATCATGGAAGGAGTGAGAGATAATAAGAAATAAATTCATTTTATGGAGTATATAGGTAAGCAGGTCCTAATTTTAGATACTAGCCCAAAGATGGGTATCTTTGTTTTATGGCTTCACGCCCAACTTTGGCATTTTAGTGTGTATTATCCAACATACATTCTTATATTTTCTTTCCTAATAGAATTGCAGACTCATGCATAATCTTGTTAGCTGCTATTCTGTGAAATTCCTAGTGATTTAAAGAATTTTACCTCTGAAATATGCATGTATGTACAAATGCAGGTTACTTTATGCAGACCATTCCACAGAGCTCAGTCATTCTTTGCTTGTTTTGACTTGATGCATATTGTCTGGTATCTTGATGATATCACAATGCATATGAATCCTGTGCCTTGCAACCTTGCATCCTGTGCCTTGGCCTTCAGTTTCCTCTTATTCTAACATATGTTTTCTCTTTCCCTTATTCTCTCCCCTAGTCACCAAAACAAGTTGTCTTGATTGTACTCTGTTTCTCCCCAGGCAAAACCACAGTCTTTCTTACTTATCATTAAGAGGTGGAAGCTCATTCTTTAGCCCCACCACACAGAATACACTGGCAGTTGCCTAAGGCAAAACAATGTATTGTGATTCTACCCACACATTCCCATTTCTTACTTGGGCATTGCTACTCCTATGAAATCTTTGACATATATCATCTCTTGGACTTCTCTCAGAGCAGGAAGAGTGATGGTGTCTCTTGGAACATTGAGTGAATTGATGAGACTTGCTTTGCAGTTAAAAAAAGTGATAATAAACCTTCCTAATGTTGTAATTGTTCAACACAGATTACCAAGGAGGGGAAATTAAAGATAGTTTCTGCTTTAGATTATTCATCTCAATATTTGTAATATTGTTTGAATTTGTAGAAAGTTGTTTTTCCTGATAAAGGTCATGGCTGTTGGATCTTTGCAACATATATTTGATTTGCTTATCTTAATAACTAAGCATCATGCCATGTTCTGCTGATTTTGGTGTGTACTTATTGAAGTTCTGTACTTTAACATTTACTACTCTATGACTTCAGGAAGTCTTCATTTATTCATTATTTTTTGCTTTTAAAATGATTGAAATTACAGAACTGAGAGAGCATGCCTGCAAGGCATCTCCCACTGATGCCTGTCTTCATACAGGCAATTAGCAGTTTTCCTATGCTGTCATTGTGTTTGATTGCATTATGTGTTTCCTGGTGAACAACAACAACTGAAGATTGACTTTTTATGACATAAAATTGGATTCACATACTGGTGGATATGTTTGAAATCAATGAACATACTCACAGACCTATGCTAACAGTTCAACTTTATATTTTATTTTTGCTGGTGGTCCTACCTGTGTAATTGAAATTACTTGAGAGGGAAGGAATACTTTAATCCACTCTAAACCTACTGAGGTACTTCAGTGGAATTTAAGTTCCCAGAAACATTAAAAAGCAATCCAGATTCTGAAATGATTTGAATACAGAATAACAAAGTTGGAAGGCACCTTGTAGGTCATTTAGTCCAACCCCCTGCTCAAGCAGGAGACCCTATGCTGTTTTTGACAAGTGGCTGTCCAGTCTCTTCTTGAAAGCCTCTAGTGATGAACTTCTGAAGGCAAGCTGTTCCATTAGTTGATTGTTTTCACTGTCAGAAAATTTCTCCTTATTTCTAGGTTAAATTGTTCTTTGATCAGTTTCCATGCATTGTTCCTTGTCTGGCCTTCAGGTGCTTTGGAAAATAGGTTGTTCCGCTTCTCTCTGTGACAGCACCTCAAATATTGGAACACTGTTATCATATGTCACCCCTAGTCCTTCTCTTCACTAGACTAGCCATGTCAAGTTCTTGCAACTGTTATTCATATGTTTTAGCCTCCAGCAACTTAATTATCTTTGTTGCACTTCTCTCCATTCTTACTAGAGGCTCAACATCCTTTTTTTTATAATGTGGTGACCAAAACTGGATGCAGTATTCTAGATACAGCCTTACTAAGGCTTTATAGAGCAGTACTAGTACCTCATGTGATTTTGATTCAATCCATGTTTTAATGCAATTTAGGATTGCATCAGCTGCCGCACACTGCTGGCTCATATTTAATTGATTGTCCACTAGGACTGCACGAACACACTCACAGTTGCTGCTATATTGCTATTAAATCTGGTTTCATTTAATCTGTACATATATTTTTGATTTTTCTTGCCTAAGTATAAGATGTTATTTTTTCTTCAGGTTGAATTTCATTTTGTTACATAGGGCCCAGTCTGTCAAGATCTACCTGTACCTTGAGCCTATCATCTAGGGTGCATCTACTGCCAGCTCAGTATCATCTGCAAATTTGATAAATTATCCTTCTATTCTTTCATCTGAGTCATTTATGAAGATATTGAAGAGTACTGGGCCTAAGATGGAACCTTGTGGTCCAGTACTCCAGACTCAATTCTTTCAGAATTCTCTTTCAAATTTGTAGTCAAAGATATTGTTTGACTAATTTGTTTGAAATTCTCTAGAGAGTAAGAATAAATTATCCAATTCCTGAAGTTCAAGACTCTCCTTAGAGATAATAGTGTAATTGCACTAAAACTGTCTTCCCTGGGAACTAAAATGGAATATGAGAACCTAGAGAAACTGCAAATGTCTGGGAAAGTTTATTTATTTATTTATACTAATACTTATATACCGCCCTTCTCCCGAAGGACTCAGGGCGGTGCACAGCCAATCACAAACCCCAATACACTGTACAAAAGTTAAAAACGAATTAAATAATTTAGTCTATTTAAAAATTTAAAAAAAATTGCCCCTCCCCCATAAAATAATTAAAACCCCAAATATTCAAAATCAATTAAAAACGTGAGACAAAATTAAAATCCTGTGTCAGCCTAGGCCAGCCTGCTCAAAGAGCCATGTTTTTAACGCCCGTCTGAAGGCTCTCAGGTCCGTGTTGGTGCGTATCTCTGGGGGCAGACCATTCCAGAGGGCGGGGGCCCCCACAGAGAAGGCCCTACTCCTGGGGGCCGCGAGACAGCACATAGAAGCCGACGGCACCCAGAGAAGGCCCTCCCTGTGGGAACGCACAGGTCTGTTGGAGATCACCGGCAGAACGCGGTCCTGCAGATAACCTGGTCCAATGCCATGGATCGCTTTAAAGGTCAGAACCTTAATTTCAACCAGAACCTTAAAGCGAACCCGGAAAACCACCGGCAACCAATGCAGCTAGCGCAGGAGAGGCGTCACATGGGACCTTCGTGACGCCCCCATAATCACCTGCGTGACCGCATTTTGTACCAGTTGGAGTCTCCGGGTGCTCCCCGCAGGGAGCCCCATGTAGAGAGCGTTACAGTAGTCCAGGCGAGAGGTGACAAGGGCATGCGTGACTGTGCGTAAGGCGTCCCGATCCAGAAAGGGCCGCAACTGGTAAATCAGGTGAACCCGATAAAAGCCCCCCTGGAGACGGCCGCAATATGGTCTTCTAAAGATAGCCGTGCATCCAGGAGGACACCCAAATTGCGAGCCCTCCCTGTGGGGGGCAGAATCTCTCCCCCAATAGCCAGCAACGGAGTCAGCTGACTATATCGGGCCACCGGAAACCACAGCCACTCGGTCTTGGACGGGTTGAGCCGGAGCCTGTTCCCACCCATCCAATTCCGCATAGCCTCCAGGCACTGGGACATAGCCTCCACAGCATCATTGGGGTGGCCAGGGGTGGAGATGTAAAGCTGGGTATCATCTGCATACAGATGACACCGCACCCCAAAACCACGGATGATCTCCCCCAGCGGCTTCACATAAATGTTGAACAGAAGAGGGGAGAGGACCGATCCCTGAGGCACCCCACAAATGAGGGGCCTAGAGGTGGACCTCTCCCCCCCCGTCAACATGAATTGTGAGCGGTTAGAGAGGAAGGAAGAGAACCATCGCAAGACAGTTCCCCCAATCCCTAACCTCTCCAACCGCTGCAATAAGATACTATGGTCGATAGTATCAAAAGCCGCCGAGAGGTCTAACAGGACCAGGACAGAGGAAAAACCCCTGTCACGGGCCCTCCAGAGATCATCGACCAACGCAACCAATGCTGTTTCAGTACTATGCCCAGGCCTGAAGCCCGATTGGAATGGATCGAGGTAAGTCGCTTCCTCCAGGTACTGAGGGAGCTGATGTGCCACCACACTCTCAATAACCTTTGCTAAAAAAGGAAGGTTGGACACTGGACGATAGTTATTTAAAACAGCCGGGTCCAGGACAGGCTTCTTGAGGAGGGGCCGCACCACCACCATTTTCAGGGCAGTAGGGAGCGACCCCTCTCTCAACGAAGCGTTGATAATCCCCTGGAGTCAGCCTCCTGTCACCTCCCTGGCAGTCGAAACCAACCAGGAGGGACACGGGTCCAACAAACATGTGGTGGTATTCAGCCCCCCCAGCAACCTGGCCACACCCTCAGCAGTCACAGGGTCAAACTCTTCCCAGATAATAGTCTCAAGACCTGCCCCGGACACCTCCCCTGGGACCACCCAATTGGAGTCCAGCCTGTCCCGAATCTGAGCAATTTTATCATGCAAGAATTGGGAAAACTCTTCTGCCCTACCCTGCAAGAGGTCATCCCGCGCTCTCGGCTCGAGCAGAGAGCGGGTCACTCTAAACAGAGCGGCAGGGCGATTTTCTGCCGACGCAATAAGGGCGGAGAAATGCGAACGCTTTGCCGCCTCTATCGCCACAAGGTAGGTCTTAATGTGGGACCTCACCTGTGTCCGGTCAGACTCAGTGCAGCTAGCCCTCCAAACACTCTCTAAACGTGTTTTCCGGCACTTCATCTCCCGTAGCTCCTCCGTAAACCACGGAGCTAAATGGGATCTGTGCCGAGTCAGAGGTCGCAGAGGCACAACTCGGTCCAGAGCCCCGGCAACCAACCTATCCCAGGTGGCCACCAGGTCTCCAGGCGAGTTGTGAGCCAGAGTCTCGGGAAATGGCCCAAGCTCCCTCTGGAACCGCTCAGGGTCCATCAGGTGCCTGGGGCGGAACCATCTACACGGCTCTGCCTCCCTGCAGTGGGGGGTGGCGGTACAGAAGTCCAGTCTGAGAAGAGAATGGTCTGTCCATGACAAGGGTTTGATGACTAAGTCCCCAAAATTACAGTCATTCAACCACTGACCAGAGACAAAAATCAGGTCCAGCATGTGTCCTCCTATATGAGTAGGGGCAGAAACTAATTGGGTCAGGTCCATGGCCGTCATGGAAGCCATGAACTCCCGAGCTGCCCCAGAAGTTTCCCCAAGCGATGGCAGGTTGAAATCCCCCATGACTAAAAGCCTAGGGGTCCCAACCGCCAGCTCGGCTATTACCTCGAGGAGTCCGGGCAGGCCCAATGACACGTGGCAGGGAGCCAGGTACGTTATCAAAAGGCCCATCTGAACCCCCTGTCCCCACTTCACAAAGAGAGACTCACAACCAGCCGTCTGAGGAACAGTGGCCTCCCTAGGACGAAGGACCTCTCTAATAAGCACCGCCACCCCACCACCCCTTCCCTGATACCTAGGCTGATGAAATGCTAAGAAACCTGGTGGGCACATCTCCTTCAGAGGAACACCACCCTCTGGGCCCAGCCAGGTTTCGGTAACACCTACCAGGTCCACACCCTCTTCCTGAATAAGATCACAAATCAGGGGGGCTTTATTGACA